>DVZL01004381.1:0-12978 GCA_018236625.1 Lasaia peninsularis | reverse complement strand
TTTTACGTTCCGACTTGCTGGTAGATATTAGATTTACATAGATGCGTGAAAAGAACCATGTAGTAAACTATTATTAAAATAATGTACATTCATAATGATACGAATCTCCTTAACCCTGAAGTAATTACAAGCTGGAAATCTAAATACTTAATTAAAATGGATCGCTAAATGTGTTGCTAAGCGTAAAATTTCGAGAACGGCTGAAACGATTTCGCCAATTCTTTGTTAATAATATTCCTCAAGTACAAGGATCGCCCTAACGGAGGGAAAAATTAAAAAAAAATGTTTTAAAAACTCTAAAAATTATACTTTTCTATAAAGATTCGTAATACTTAAAAGTCAATTTGAAATTATAATAAAGTTTAAGTTTTAGTGGAGGGGTCTGGGAAGGCAAAAAAATGGAGTGATATTAGTATCGTATTTAAAATGAAAGTTGTTCAGAAATCAATTTAAATTTAAAAGAGAAACTTTTTCATTATTATGGTTTTGAATGTAATTTTGATCTCTTAAGTGTGGGCGGTACGAAGTTCGCCGGGGCAAATAGTGTATAAATATGTCCAAATCAATTCAGGCGTCTTAGAATAATCGGTGACCATACATAAAAAAAGATTACGACTACTTGAGAACCTCCTTTTTTTGAAGTCGGCTAAAAATTAATATAATATACAACTTGCATGAAAAATCTTTTTTATTAAACTACTATGATATTACAAGGCGTTTAACGTAGAAAGGCACCACATAATCCATACAACGTATCATCCAACGCCAAAATATGAGATAAGATTGTATTATCGACATTTCTTGTTAATAAAAATAAGTTTGACACTTATTATACTCGTAAGAAGACGCCGACACAATCTTTGAGATTATTACGTCAAAATATTTATTAGATGGTCGAGATCACAAGATAATTCATGAGAAATTACTGACGTAATTGTACGTTCGGTATTTTTTGGTTTTTTCAACGACAACAAAGTTTTTAAGATATGAATAAAAAATAAGTTTTGACTCGTACACCGACGGACGAAATTTTAAAAGATTTCGTGGGAACATTCAGCTAAAGCTGCTGTTTGAAGATTCTGACAAGTCTCTTAACAAAGACCTGTCCCGTATTTTCAAAACAGCTTAGGTTTTCTTTCTGGCATTTTCTTTAATTTTATAAAATTGAAAAAAAATAATTGGGGGATAGATAAAAAATTGGTCAAGTGCAAATTGAACAATGAAATCCGATTTTTCGTAAAAACAGCAAAAAAAAAGTTTGTTGTATTAGAGCTCTCTTTAAATATTTATTTTATTTTGTTTTTAGTTATTTTAATAGTGACAACACAAATATATTATGATCTGTGAAAATTTCAGCTTTTCATGTCTTCTAATTATTACCGTTCCTGAGATATAGAGCATGGTGACAGAGACAGACAAACGGACAGCAGTTTCTTGGTAACATGGTTCCGTTTTTACCGTTTGGATTCGGGGCTCTAAAAATCAATAAAAGAAAAGAAAATGGTATTACTCAAAAGGCATATCCTTGGGAAATTCTTGCAGGTATTAGCAGCATAATTATTCAATAAAAAAATGACACCTTCAAGGGACACCCGGATGGAACGAAGTTCTCGATTATTTTTTTTATTTCAATTCCTTCACTAATTAATCGATAGTAAAAAAAATTATCGTCGCGACACCACACTGTTCAATGCGAAATAGAACCCAACCACGTCGGGGCTTTGTGTCTAAGTTTTGGAAATATCAATCCAGCGACTACACACACACAGTGGCAGTGGCAGTGGCGGAAAAGTGTCGTTATAACTTTTCGTAAGAATTTTTTCCGTCTAGCCCCCTTTCACAAAGCACAATAAGGAACTTCGTTCCGATATAATAAAAAAACATATTATAATAAGTATTAAAAATATAAGTTATCTGCGAATTTATTCGCGTCTAAATTTAATTATTTTATATAATACTAAATATAATATAAGTAACCTTAGTTGATCCTTATTATATTAGCTATCTGTCAGTAAAAGTCTCGTCATAATCAGTCAAGCTATTCCTGAGATTAGTCGGAACAAAGAGACAGACAAAGATGGTGGACAAATGCTATTATCATATGCACCATGTATATGTACGATTTTAGTAAGAAGCGGTTATTTCACTCGTAATTATAAACAGATACTCTATTCTTATTTATTTGTATAGATATTCTTATCGCCGCTTTGATGTAACGGTACGGCTGTCGCCTGTTAAGACCGATAGCTACTTAAGTCTCGGGTTCAATTTCCAGGTCGGGCAATTCCTTGAATGTTTTTCAGACTATTCTACGTAAACATTACATTACCCGGGATTAGGATGTGCCCGAAGTAGCGATAGGCCACCTTTCACATCATGGACCCTAGTACCTTGGCTAACCGTGGGTGTTATAGTAGGTATATCTACTGGACTAACGAGTCATAGATATACTAGCACACCTCTGCCTACCTCTTTGGGGATATTAGGCGTGAAAGTACTTTTTTATTTATTACTATCCCAATTCAATAGCAAACTAATCGTCTTTTCTATTATATTTCTAAATTCATTAATTTTAGATATTAATATTAATGGACGTAGTTAAGCAAAAGTGAACTAAACGACAATTTTTGTACAGTTTTTGTGTACAGATTACTATACCAGAACTATATCTATAGTAATATTATAAAAATTTGATTGTTTATATGTATTTAATAGTCTCCAAAACTACTAGACCGATTTGAAAAATTCTTTTACCTACCATTAGAAGTTAAAATTGTCCCTAAATAACGTAGAGTACTATTTACTGTGGGAAAATGCTTTATTTTTAAGGGAAAGTGGGTAATGGGAGAACGGGTAGTAAGAATTATCTTTCCGTACTTATCTTTTTCAAATAACCTCTAAATGGCTGAACCGATTCGGTTGAATTTTTTTTTATATTTCGATTGTCTCCTGTAATTATTAAAAAAAATAAAAAATTAAAGTACCTTCACGCCTATTATCCCCGAAGGGGTAGGCAGAGGTGTGCTAGTATATCCACGACTCCTAAGTCCAGTAGATATACAATATATATATTCTTGTATATACTTATACATCCGCGATATTATGATATAAGTATTGTTTCTTGAAAATAAAACATAAATTTATAACTAACATCTTAGTACATTACATATATTACGTATTAACAATCACAAAAATTCGGGAAAACAAAATCTAATTATTTCTTGTACTTTAGTACGTAAATCATTGTTTATGGTTGAACTCAATGGTTAAATAAAATTTGTTTTTTTACTAGCTATAGGGTAATTAGTATCGAATGGTATAGAGTATGCTTAGCACGAACATTTATCGATTTCATATAATCGATTCGAAAATGCTCTGTCCACTGGCACTAGAAAATATATCAACACGAAACCTTTTGTAATCAAGCTTTTTATGGGATAAGATAGCGAACAAGCACACGATTCTCCTGTTGCTAAAAAGTAATCGTGACCTGTAAATACCATGGATGATGTAGTTGATGCCTGATGTCCCTACCGTCGGGACCGGAACACGACAATGATTTTATGATGGCTGGAATTAGTCAGGCGGTGAAATTTCTACCCAGGTAAGTTGCTGCACAGCACTTCACCAACAATATTATGGAAACTATCTGTAACCGATCCAACTTAAGAGATAGGATAATTTCAATACAGATATTATGGTTTCCCGAGAGAGAACTTTATACCTTTAACAAGCGGTTGGAGTCAAGAGCAATAGCTAGTTTAACATAAATATGTTTCATTTTTACAATACTTTTTACTCAAAATTAGGATTCGGGCAATAACAAAATTCGATAATATTTTTCATCAAGAAACAGCCTTCGACTTGACTGCTTTAAACATGTTCGTGTTAGGCCTACGGTATGCTTACACAGAATTTTCTGCGTCAGAAGGACGTTGTCAATAGACATAAAGTTATTAATGTTGTCCAAGTTAATTGGAAGCGTGATAAACATTAATTATGTCTTCGATTTCACGAAGTCGCGTGTCACATGAGCTAATGATAATTACTTGACGGCACCGTATTTTGCTTTGACAAATGTGTGAACGCGTCGGTGACGACGACGTATATTGTGTAGAGTAAAACCTGAAGACTCGTTAATTATCTACCTTAATAAATTGGGCTTTAAATTATAAAATAAATAAGGTATATAAATTATAGTATATATTTTTATGGGAAAAGAGAGCGAACCAGCACACGAGTCTGCTGATGGTAAAAGACAACCGTGGCCTATAGACATCATATAAGTTGTAGATGCGTCGCTATCTTATGTTCGAGTTGTTGGCCTTTATGAAAAAAGTCTACGGGCTACCCTACCTTCTGGACCCAAACACTAAAATGATTCCTACTCGGATAAGTTATGCTTTACCAGTGGTCTTATTGGCAATGACCTAATTAACCTATGCTCACGTTTTAAGAGCTTGGTAGGAAGGCAGATGGTCCATTATACAAAGATTACCCGGAACGACACGGAGAAACTTAATGATAATAATTTTAATTTTACATCTTTACCCTGATTATACACTGCATTCTTAAAATATAGTCCAAAAAAGACTAATTATTATACTTAATAATTGATGGTATCTTTTGTTTATCTTGCAATAACCTCAATTTTTACGAGATTAAACTGCAAAGTTAGCTTTTTTAAAAGCTTTTATTTAACTTGCAATGTATGTATGTAAGTATGTATTTTCGGGTGGAATCTTAGAACTCAATTTTGAAGTAGATATCTTCAACCGATTGAGCTGAAAATTTATATACACTTTTAGATTGGATGATAATGCACAATAAGGCACATGGCATCAATCTAAATCCAATATGGCGGACCAACCAAGATGGCGGAATATAATAGTTATTTTTAAAGCACTTGTACAATATAGGTATCAAATGAAAGGGCTCATTAAGAGCAACTCTACAAATAAAAGCTTTTACTAAAAAACTTTGTTTTCTTTTAATTTGTTTTTATATTAAGTAAATAAATTTTTGTATTAGCTTTCTGATTTTTTTATCAGTATCTATAGCAGTAATTTGATTATTACAAAACCTTAGGCAGTGATTTAAGATGCAAATTCACACAATGCAAATCGTAACCTTAAGCGGCTAATCGTGCACAGCCGATGTGTGCATTCAGTGAGGCAATAGTGCGTCAATGTACGTTATCGAGGCCCGCTACAAACACACGTGACTGATATTTTTTTAGTTTATAAAGTCGCTTTGGAAAAAAAAATCCTAACAATATTGTCGAAGGCGTGAGCAAAGGTACATACTTGTACTCACGATTAGTCCCCAGGATGACACACGTGGCAAGTCTGTTGCCATATCATTAATGTTAATATAATCATCGAATATTATGAACTAGGTAACTTGTCACGTGAAATAATAATTAAGTGACGGTGCCGTATTATCACCTATTATATGTGCGAACATGTCGTTAACGACGTCGTATAGTATAAAAGCTGACAACGACATGTTAAATACTACTGCGTAGGATATTGCCACATTTTGTTTTGTGCTTATAAAGTGACGTTTTTTAAACGAATGCGTATTCAAATTCAGAGTACCTGGGTGACCGAGTGTTGGTCGGTGTTTTTTTAGGACATTGTTTTTTTGGAATTATATTTATTTACTTATAACTACGCAAATTACTTGAAATATGAATAATATAAAAAGAGAAAAATTAAGGGAAACAATCGGAAAGTGAACCCGGGTTTCCTGCGTTTTAAGGCGCCCAATTTCTGACTTCGTATGATATGGTGGCAAAAATCTTTGTAATCTAATGAGATGGTAGGAGGTTTTCATTCAATGACAACACGATTAATGAAACAAACCTAGCTAGATCAATTTATCGCCCCCGAAAACCCCTAAATAAAAAATTTCAAGAAAATCATTGGAGTCGTTTCTTAGATTGTTAATATACTCGTATATACAAGAAATGGTCGTTTCAAGGTATTCAATTTAGACCATTTTACAAGTGCGAAGTGCATTTTGGTGGCTCGAAAGGTTTCGTATCGTATAACTAAAAGCAAAGAAAATTACGTTTTAAACAATTTAATTTTTATTGTCTATTATCAAATGGATAGCGACATCTATTGGTCACGTCGTTCGTTATACGGGAGCCTCTTAAACGTTTACTTTATTTTATATTTTTGTGTATTTTCAATGTCCCCGTGTTGGTCCCCTGCGTATAATAGACCATCTGCCTTCCTATCAGGCAGCTCATAAGAGGCGAGCAACTTGACCACTTGTGGTAGGGGGCTGTGCAACAACCAGGCTGGATAGGGATCTCCCGCCTTATCTTTTCTTAACGCCATAATGAAATTGTCGTGTTCCGGTGTGGAGGATACGGTAGCCGTTAGACTTGCACATCACGTCTAATAGCCCGACCGCGAGATAGCGACACACTTACAACATTTATGGCGTCTGTGGGCCACGGTTGTCTCTTACATCAGGAGACCCGTGAGCTTGCTCGCTGTCTTATCCTATAAAAAATAATCTGTGATAATTTCAACTATCTGTCTGTCACGGTTCATGAGATATAGCCGGGTACAAGACAAACAGACAGACGGGCAGCAGAGTTATAGTAATAGGGTTCCGATTTTACGGGTACGGAACTTTAAAATGGTTATTACTCCTTATACTACTCTACTATCATATTATAATATATAACGTAACTTTAATTAAAAAATAGAAAAGACAAGCTCCCAGAGATTCTTTCGCCGGAACTTATCAAAGAGTGGCCGCGTTCTGATCCGGTTATATTTTTTAATGATGCACCACAAGAACCGCTTGTAAGGTCTATGTGAAAGATATTTTCTGTTATCTTAAATTTATATACGGTACGTTAAGCTCTTTGGGAAAAACTCAATATGTATAATCAGTACAGTATGTAGTAATGAGACTAATACTTTACGTAAATACGACCCTACTCTGAACATAATGAAAACTGTGATATGCTTATGTTCGTACACATCGTTCACATGGTATTCATGTGAAGCGTGTCCAAATGCCTTTGTAAAAGCATTTTATTACATATAATAAAACGAAACATTTTACACCAAGGAAAAAAAATGTTTGTAGTTACTAAATATTTTAATGTGTGTATTCCTCTTTAGGTTAAAGTACGTTCGCGATAAGAATGCAGTATTTCAACGTTACCCACTTGCCCATTAACCAATCCGGCTGGATTTACTCACAATTAGAACTTAGTATAGTTACCAATAGAAATCGTTCTTTCAAACGTTGTGTCCTAATAATAAAAATCCTAAAAATACACTTGAATGATGAAACACTGCATTCTTAGCGCGAACGTACCCTACATCCTACTAATATTAAAGTATGGATGGATGTATGTATGGATGTATTAATGGATGCATGTATGGTTGTATGTATGAATGTTTATTACTCTTTCACGAAAAAACTACTGCACGGAATTGGACGAAACTTTACGCTGAAAAGCTTATGCATGAGAATAGCACATAGGCTACCTTAAACCGACTACCTATATTGAAAATAGGGTATATTTTATGCAATAAGTATTACAAGCCGAAAAAAATTTGCTCTGAAAACTATTTATGTTATAACAATTGACGCCTATGGCATGTATGGATTTTTAGGCCATGATCATAATTTTCCATCATACTTATGACTTGTGTACATTTTATTTATTATATTTTTAAGTTTTTAAGTGATAATACTCATATCACTTAAAAACACTGAGGAAATATTACAAAAACACGCAGAATAAAAAGTGGATATCAATGTTAAAATACTTTGCTAGGAGAGTTTGTTTTATTTTGATTATTGAATAAATTAAGTGTTCAAATATTTGCACACCACATTGTGGTAAAATATGTTGGTATAATTAAAAACTCCTGTTTTGAACATCTTTTAAACACAAATATTCTGAAAATAAATAATTTTCATTTCATTTCAGTAAAAACTCCTCTTGTTGAGCAATTTATAACGCACATATTAGGTATATAGCATCTGTGCCGACTGCCGACTTTAGATCATATTGTCTCTTAAAATCAGGATCTCCCATACTTCTTTGCTGTTTTATCACATTAAAACAAAGAAAATATTACAAAAACACACACGGCAAAAAGTAGTTGTATAAAACTTTCAATATTCAAATACTTTGGTAAGAAAGTTAGTTTAGTTTTAGTTTCAGCGTGGCACCAAATATTTTCATTCATATTTCAAGTTTTAAAGTTTATCGTCAGTACCCATGATTACTATCTTATACAGTAAGTAACTAAAAACAGAGAAACTGCAAATAGTTCTACTATGATATAATTTAATCAATGGTTTTTTATGGGTTAAGGAAGCGAACATGCACACAGCTCTCCTGATGGTAAGAGACAACCGATAGACTCCATAAATGTTATAGGTGCGTCGTTATCCTGTGGCCAGGGTGTTAGGCCTGATGTGCAATTCTACCGGCTACCTTAACCTCCAAACCGGAACGTAGGAATAGGTAAGGCGGTGGATTCTGGATAGAGTCTTATTGGTAATGACTTTGTTAACCTATGCTCGCCTCTTACAAGCTGCCTGGTAGGAAGGTAGATAGATGGTCTATTCGATACAGGAGACCCGGACCAACACGGGGTTGTGCAGCTACTTGCCCGGATATAGATCCAGCACCTTACCTATTCCTGCCGCCATAATGACCGTATAAAGTTCTGGTTTGGAGGTTAGCGTAGCTGGCATAATTGCACATAGTCTAGCAATCTTGACCGCAGGGCAGACGTCCACAGTATCAGTAGGCAACGATAGCCTCCTACCATCTTGAGAATCGTATGTTTGTTCGCTGTTTTATACTATAAAATATAGACATTTTGTAGAAACACTTACTCCTAACTTTTTAATAAGAGGTATTCTATATAAATACTAGCGTCCCGGTCCCGCTCCGTACGGTCTTCTCATATGAAACTTCCTCTTGAATCATTCTATTTACTATAAAAACCGCATTAAAATCCGTTAGGTAGTTTTAATTATAAGGAACATATATAGGGACGGACAGGAATGGTATACGACTATGTCTTATACTATGTCATGATATAAAATTACCTGGCTTCAAACTCTAGTTAGACTCAAAATTGAAATGAACTGAAATAATTAAAATCATGAAAAGCAAATTCATATCTAGGTCATTAAATTTACAACAAACAATGGAAGTTGTCGCGAAAATTTCCAACAAAAGTTTCAATCGATTTAATTAAATCTCTGCTTTATTATGCTGTTAGAATAGTTGAAATTAAAAGAGCCTCGATGGTCCAATGGTTAGCGCTTCGGACTTCCAGGTTCGAACATCGCCTAAACGTCGTACGTTAAAGGAAAACATCGAGTTCCACTGAATCTTTTCCCTTCTGTGTTACAGAGGTCAGACTAAATTCGCAAATTTTTACACAGAGGTAAAAATTAGCGCTCTTATCCAATACTCTAGATTAGGGAATCGATCGTGATATCATCAGATATAGAGACGGAACGAGATAAGAATGAGAAGAGTATATTGATCCTAAACTCACCCGATGGCAAGTAAAAAAGGGGTCGAAGGTGAATTTACGAGTATATTCGAAAAGTAAAAGTAGAAGCAAATATTTTTTATATGCGAAATGAAATCTTCATTAATATTTATTGATTATATTTAAGCACGCGGCTTCGCCCGAGTGAATTATCAAAGCGCAGAATTTTTTTCCGACTTTAATACTTATTACGTAAAACGTATAACGTCAACGTTATTGCGTAGAACGTAAAAACATACCCTCTTTTTTATGTAATCACTTAAAAATGAGTCTATGTATACGTACTCACAAGCTTTCGCTTTTATAATAGTAGTAAGATGTAGTTGATAAATTCTCAGTTTATTACTTTAAAAGAACAAAACAAGTAATAAATACTATACACACAATACATTAAATACAGAAATAGGGAATAAGCACGGTGTTCCGTACAACAGGTGACCTGCAGTTCTAACTAAAGCCCAGCACCTGGCGAGGTGCCAGGTGTTACACAAGTTTCCAGGTGAAGGTTGTGTTACATCCAACTCGCCAAACTGTAAAACTTCGCCATTATGGTACTAAAGTTTGAAGATCCATTAACTAGCGTTTTGTTGGAAACATTTTTGATGGTGCGGCGAATGGCTTCCGGAGATGTTCAATTTTAACTTTTTAACCCAAGGTTACATCCAAAACGTACATGTAATGGTTTTTACAGTCGAATCGAAAACTTCGGTTTTGGATATAGTTAAAATATACTCAAAATAAATTTTTATTTTATTACCATTTTACAAAATGAAATTATTTTAATTGACGAGGCCTGTGGCGTGGATACAAATATTTACAAAGTCAAGTTCACGGGAGCTACAAATAACTTATGAAAAATATAAAAATTTGTTATCTAAAAGTTAATTACACAATTTAAAAGAGTTTTATTCTAAGTTGTTACTAATATGAAACAACCGAACAAAGTTGGATGCTCTGATTGAATGCTCCATAAGTTACGTGTAAAATCCCAACATATTCCTAGTTCACACGAAACCTAAGACGCTTGAGAATACAATTATTGCTGCTTAAGCATTTATCCTTACGGTAGGGCTGTGAAATGCTAATATCACTAGGAACATATATACCAACAACAAAAAAATAAAACAAAATTTTAAAAACAAAACAAAGAATGTTCGTCTGTCTGTCTGTTTGTACCCACTAATGTCTGTAACGACTGGACTGATTTTGGACGGGACTTTTATTTTAGAAATATACTTGAAAAATCTATAAAATAAATTAATTTAATAAAATCGCCGACGAAATCGCAGGCACAGCTAGTATGAAAATATATTAATGATAATATGAAATACTTCGGACAGATAGATCTTGAAAGGACCGCGAAGTCCGTTTGTCTAACTGTCTATCTGCCTTCCAGGCTGTATCTCATAACTACGAGTATTTTATGCACTATTTTGTAACTCTTTCCACGTCGAAAACTTTGCAGTTCAGAAATTACAGCTCCATAACACCTTTCACTATATTATACATATGACTATTATAAGTTGCACAGAGATCTTTGACCGTATAAGCCATCTTAGACTAGACGTTATTTGATTTTATTTATTGTTTTTTTTAATTGTATTGAACTCAGCTATTTTTTTGCTACAGAAATACTTTTTTTAGTTTTGTATGTAACATGACATAGGATGTAGAGAGACAACGTAATTACTATGGGATTATTATAAAACTTACGCGGATGGAGTCGTGGGCAAAAGTTAGTAATCAATAACTTGATAAACTTAAAACTACTTAATACCAATAAACATAATATTACGTTCGCGTCAAGAATACAGTGGTTCTTGACGGGAGGACACAACCGTTTCGTTACAAAAACGATTTCGCCTGGTCACAGTTAACTTAACTTTCTAAAAGGGAATATGCATGATTTAGATATCTTTATAGATATCTAAATCACATGCATATTAGATAGCAATAAAGATAGATGTAATCTTTATTGCTGAAAAAATATACTCACATAAATATTTTTACCAATATTCAAGTTTTTATTAATAAAATTAATTCTTTAAAAGTATTATTTATGAAGTTCCCCCGAAAACATTTGGATATTTGTTTAGCTTATTTATCACTATTTTGCAAGTTTTATATTTTTTCAGTAATATAATTACTTGCAATGTTAAGCCAATCAAATCCAATCAATAGGCCAGTAGGTAATGATAAAACACTGCATTCTTCATGGATGATAAACGATCGTCGTTTACCCATCGTATGTTGTGAATAACTCAAAATAAAATATTTAAGAAATACTGTTTGAAGAGTATTCATATATGTAAATATCGTGATATGCCACAAAGCATCTTATGTATTATTTATGGCGAATGTCGTTGGAGAATATAAGAAATAAATCTAACTTTCGAAGTGCTTACAGAATTTCCCATACTTATTTAACTTATTTATATGGCTACAAAGTTTTTATAGTTTCACTAGCTATCCCGGCTAACTTCGTACTCCCCACCCTTAGGGGGTGAAAAATAGATAACCAATTCTAAGATCCACCAAGAGTACATACTCTGTGGTCAAGTGAAGTCGGTGTCCGATTATATTTTGATTCCCGGACCTAATATATAACATAGCCAGAGATTGTATTTGTGAGTGATAGTTAAGTAATAAACTACCTTACCGCACCGTGAATTGAACCCAGGACGTTACGCGGCTAACGGTCTTAATAGACGACACCACAGAAGCGATTATTCCACCAATCTGTATATTTAGAAATCGATCCCCTAATTTAGATTTGAAAGAGGATAATATTCATAAACCTGACAAACCCTTCTCTATCTTACTTATAATAAGACGAAAACTGGTAATAATGCAAATATTTCAAGATTCAAGCTGTATAACCCATAGTTTGCATTGGCAGCACATTCTTCTAGGCGCTTTTTATCTAATAACGTCTTGCTTACGACAAATAATTAAATTTTCCTATAATCTTCGAGAGAACGTTTTGGCTCGTTTTTTAACGTTACTACGTTATAATACAGACTGCCCTGCATTCCTACAAGTAATTAACTTTCGTGTGCCGAAAGTTTGTCGTCGTGGTCAAAATACATCACATTGTCCACCGTTACGTGAGACTGTTGCTAGTGCTAATTCTCTATTGCCAAGGATTTGTAAAGTAGTCAATGAGTACAATAACTACATTCACATCTACACAGATTCGCCAACAAGTTCCGTAAAGTGTTACTGGAATTACTTTTATGTTAATAATTCATTTCTTTCTTTCTTTTTTTTACCAAGTAGGTATTATGATGTTCTTTTCTTAATTTTTTTTATTGTGATTATTCAATTAGTCATAATTTGTTATTTATAAAAATACTAATAAATTAAACGCAAAAAAAATATATTTAGAAAAAGCTTTCATTATTTTTCGAGTTTC
>DVZL01004380.1:0-12981 GCA_018236625.1 Lasaia peninsularis | reverse complement strand
TATTTGTTAAGAGTTGTATCAACGTAATAATATTAATCTTTATCCAAATAAATGTGTTGTTGATTAAGAGTATTTAAATTGTGAACAAAATATAATTTATAAAGCTGAGGAGGTTGTTTGCAAAAATAAATGACGCCCAAGTAAACTATTCCACGAGGACGAAGTCGCGGCCATAGCTAGTATAATAAGAAATGTTAGGTCTGATACCCTAGTTTTCAAAACGAATTTTCGATCAAAACTATTTTTTATGTATTTTTTACGAGCTACATAATAACTATGTACAATAGTAAATGTATATGTGTCTTGAAACGAAATTCTGAAACAGATATATTCAACCGATTGAGCTGAAATCAAATGAAAGGTTTGGCTGAGACGAAAATAGTTACGTCACTCTTAATTCAATATGGCGGAATTCCCAAGATGGCGGACTAGTTATTTTAATACAGTTCTACAATATGGGTATTAAATGAAATTGCTTACTGGGAGTAGAACTATGAAATCTGTCTACCAATAACCAAATGAAATATTTTTTTATAACACATAAAGTATAGTAGTTTTAATTTATTATAATTTATTTCATTCAAATTTAAATAAAAGTTTATATAGGTAAAAACTTTTTACTTTCAATTTATTATAACAATAACCCATAAAGTGTAGTAGAGTTTTAAGTTAATGATAATTAAGTTAATTTTATTCTTTTAAGCACATTTAAATAAAAGTTTATTTTGAAAAAAGTTTTTTTTTAATTTTTAATTTATTTTTAACTAGCTGACGTACCGCCTAACAGTCAATGAATGTCGTGTTACCTTTTAGCTGAACTAATTTAGGCTTTGATGAACATAATACAATATTATTATGGATAGATATATAAAAGTATTTTATTATGAATTCATTATACAGAAAGAGAATAAACATTAAAAAATATACAAAAATAATTTTTCGTTACCCTATAGACTAAATCTTGGATTTTTTTTCATAAATAGAAACTTTAATTCACACAAAATAAATTTCTGAACGCAACTGTAAATTTTAAACATTTGTCATTATTTCTGTACGGACGCATAAATATTTGAGGAACTTCTATGTAACTGCTTAATGCATTATTCCACCTTTTTAATTTATTAAAAAAAATACAGACAATGTCAATCTTTACTTTCAGTATTTGACAGAATGAACAACAAATGTTTGACATGTACTAATCATTTAATGTAATAATTTTTTCTTCATAATTATTTATTCATCTAGATTCTTTTTAAGACCTATTATGCTATTCGGGGCGGAGACAAATCCAACGAATCAAACCCTATGAATAATTGGTCCGGCAGATCTCGAGTTATGTGTTGTAACAAACACGACTTTCTTTTATATATATAGATATGTCGCACGGGTTTGATATGCAACTTACATACATATAATGATCCTTCCCCCTGTATCACTCTATTAAAAAAGCGCATCGAAATCCGTCGAGAAGTGACTTTTTATACTATGTAGTGATAGAAAACCAACTAGAAGTGTAAGAAATATAATTTTTTTTCAAAAACCAAAGCTGTTGACTGTAGGGTACTTTCGACATCTGAACACGACAATATTGAGCACTAAAGTAATCACAGCAAGAATAAGTGAAGCGGGATATATTGGGCAAATACATGAACTAACATAGGTAAAAACTCGTACAAAATCAGAAATAGACTTTACTTTGCGAATATCTATAATTAAACAAAAATATATTTCTTATTTTGCAAAATTTCAAAATGTATTGTGCTACTCAATCAATGTATCTTACATATCATATACATTATATTAAAATCGTGAGTGGAAGTTTTCAAATTTATTATTATACACCAAAAATTCACAAGAAAAAAGTTAAAAACTGTATTTTAGACTTGGCTTCACACGAGTTATTTGACCATTACTACTATTTCACTACTATTTTTAAGCACAATGTTTTTATGCACACAAAAACTGGAAAATTTCGAAGCAAAAGATGAAAAATAATTTTATTTTTCCTTTGCAAATTGTTATTAAATTTTGGAATAATAAATGTTAAAAGATGAAGTTTGTCGGGTTGGCTTGTCAGTAATATAATAATTATTTTCACCCAGCTGTTACCTAGGTCTAGTCCCGTGAAGTTGTTTAGTTTGATAAGAACCAGTAAATTGCTTAAGGGTTTAGTAACAATATACAACATAAAAGTATTTTACGGTAATTAAATTTTAACAAACACTTGCGCTGTTTCACTAATTTTTTTTTATATAATAGCCGACCGGTTTCGCTTTATTACAGCATCTTCAGGGCATAAAATGAAGTTACACCAAGCGCCAATATATAGTATAGTACAATATTTTACGGTAAAATCAGGCTATGGTTTTTCAACTGACGCAAAAACGTTAACAATTCAACTATTATTTTTACGGTTGTTACTTTAAAACTTTCAACTAGACACTTTTTTTTAATTGAAAGTTGGTACTTCTTATGTTCATTTCAATTTTATCCAGTTCTGACACATAGGGCTAGATAAGGCCATCTTCCATTTCTTATGATATTACTTATTTGTTAGCCTCGTAAGGTCCCGGGTTCAGTTCCCAGGTCGGGCAACTTTTTGTAATGTTTTTCAGATTATTCTGAGTAAGCATTACATTGTCAGGGATCGGAATGGGCCCGAAGCGGCAGTAGGCTTGCCACCTATCACATTAGGGCCCTAGTAACTTGGTTAATCGTAGATGTTCTAGTATACTGGACTTTCGGGTCGTGGATATACTAGCACACCTCTGCCTACTCCTTCCAGGATAATAGGCGTGAAGGTACTTTTTTTTCGTAAACATAATGAGATTTTTTTAATTTATAAAATTATCGTCACGCCCATATCCTCCTAAAGTTAGGCAGAGGTACATATGCAGCCACGATTAGCCAACGATATTAGGTCCATAATGTCCGTCGCTATATAAGACACAAGACTCGGGTATCCTCAAAGAGCAATCAGAAAATGTACTGAAGTAAGAGTAACTCATTCGCACATGTTAGGGTTCGAAACAGAACTACCGCAATGGAAGTCCGAAGCGCGTACCACTAGGCCACCAAGGCTTTTTTTAATATCTTATTCTTACTGAATTTCAAACATAATCGGTATAATAACATAATATGTTGGTCAAATTTCCACTCAAATAAATAATATGTATCCGTACCATAAAGTATAAACTCTATTTTTTTTATTACTTTACTTTACTTTTGTACTTATTTTTTTTAAATATTAATCTACCTTAACTACGCTGTAACAGAGTCTAGAATCAAACAGTTTTGAAATCAATTTTTTAAATCAGATGCCGTTATTGAACTTAAGATTTCTTCATAAATACAAAAAAAAAATCAATTAATTAGCAGCTAAAACTGTAAAGGCAGTAAAACTGTAAAAACATGTGTAAATATTATAAATATTGATGAAAAAATTGTAAAATATGATCTATCTTAAAAAATAAAGATCGTGAAAATCCAATTAGAATTGACGGGGTTATTGCGTAACAAAAATAAGAAAAAACCATACAGACGACACATCTCTTTTTGAACTCGATTAAAATACCTTCCCGCCCACAGGACATGTAGGAGTAGGCAGAGGTCTTGAGTATGTCATGATCAATAACAGGTAGATTAGGCCACATCTATATCTTAACTCGGGCAAGATATATTTTTAGGAAATAAAAAAGCTGAAAAAGTAGCCGAACCTGAAAATCGATCCTGTCACACTAAGCTGAGCACTTACATCGTTAAAATATACTTGTTCTAAACGCTGTCTTGACTTGTTCCCCTTGCTATAGTCAGGAAGACTCGACTGTCTTCGAACCCGCATCCTCTGTTCCCTTTCCATAGTCATTAGGTCGGATTTTTGAGAAAGCACCAAATAATGTAAACGATGGACTATATCCATTTTTAATTATAAAGTATTTACTTTTGAAAAAAAAATCGGATTTTATTTTAAAATATAGAATATATAGTTCGTCATTGCGGTCATGATTAATATGGATTAAAACACATGTAAATAGCACGGAAACTGATAAACTCGACAGAACCAAACATCGCCTTGGGCGGGCGGGAGTTGACTGAGCGGGCCGCCGGATGTAGCCATATCTGTCGTCTCCCAGCAACCATATAACAACATCCGCTCGTCGGTGTGGTAATGAACTAAGCTCGGGAATGCTCTAACAACCTTCACAAAGACTAGAGGTTAAGGACAATGTGATGGTATGTTTAGACGATTTAGCCTTTAAGTGTATTCTATTGTTAAAAATCGATTTCAGAACTTGGATGTGGTCAAATTGTTAGATATACTCGTATCTCAGGACAAATAACACGAATGGATGTATTATAACTAATAACATTTGAATAATTAAATACCGTCACGCACATATCCCTGAAGTGGTAGGTAGAGGTACAGGCAACGTTGTTTTTCAGATTAACTTAAAAAGTTATAGTTACCCGGGAATCGAACTGGCCGCCTGCTTCAAAATGGACACCGATTACACTTGATCACATTAGATTTTGTAGCCACTCCTATTACAATATGAATCATAAACATAAGAAAATAAAACAAGTAACAAATAATTCGTCTATAAAAGTTCCATGAAATGATTAGCATGTTATGGCGAAAGTAATACCTATTATACCATTTAACCGCGGTGTCACCCCACTGCTGGCGCGTCGTAGGACTCTACCCCCTATGAACTTTTTGCAAAAAAAAATGTTATTTAGAAAAGTGCCTTAATACAGACTTGAGAGTGCAATAAAACATGTAAAGTTTTTAGCAAAAACTAAGTAGGTAGGTACATGTAAAGTGTTTATATCATTTTTTTTCTAATAAGTTCTTGATTTTGAAAGACTGTTATTGTTAGAGTACATTATAAGAAAATAATTTTATTTGGTCTACCACTGACTTTTATTATCAACTTAAAACATTGTCGCGTAATGGAAGTTTTCAGTTATCATACTCCATTAAATACATTCGTCAAATTAGAGATGTACTATCAAAATTTATTGTTTTTTTAAACTAGATGCTACTTGTTTATTTTAAATTAATGATTATTTTCTCGGGTAGAATTCCATTACGCAACGGACATTTCTTTAAATTAAAACTCCCATTTATACGCAATCTTTGCTTACAGCAAACTCGTTTGTTACTACCAAGTAGAGTTTTTTAGCGTTTTCTGTCTTTTTATTAGTTTTTAACTCATAAATTACTTTACCTTGATTTAGATTTTAGATAGAAAATATCTGAACAAGTTTAAACATGTCGTACGCTGATTTTTGATTGAAATATTTCTGGGGAAATATATTCCTAATATAGTATTGGCCAAATTTTCCATTTGCGTGAATACGGTGTTACTGTAAAATATACGATTTTTACCCGAGTGTCCAAGTATATAACACCCGGAACCAATTAGGCTCTAAAATTTATTAATTATGATAATATCATGATCAAAAGTAAATGTTAGAGCTTAATATGCAGGCGTATCATGATCTTCCCAGGCATATCTCGAATCTCATTTTGACGATCGGCCTACGATATTTACTACAATCTCTTCGTCTTAGGCTTCTCCCGTATTATATCAGATGATATCGGGGTCGACTATCAAATCTAGAGTATTCAACGCAAAGCGACTGCCATCTGACCTCTGCAACCCAGTAGGGAAACTAGGCCCAAACCTAGATTAGGTCGAATTGAATGAATTCGGATTTCCTTACAATATGTTAACAACAATTTGTCGATTAATAATCAAACACACAGATTCAAAGAAATAAATTTATTAGTGAGGTCAACCCTCTTAAGAAACTTAATAAGTAAATATATCTATAACTAAACATGATTTTTAATGTGTAATATTTCATCAAATATACAAAGTTGTGCATTACGAAATTGAAGCCTTAAATAAAATATGAAAAAATACCAATACAAGGGGTTGTATAAATTTGTAGACCTTTATATTTTTACACAGTGAAAATATAGGCTGTAACATAGTCTTGTAGGTACTTAGCTTTACCTTAACCTAATATGTAAATAGCACAATATAATTATTTACACATATGCTTAAGCATATTCGAAAATAATGAACCCAACGTGATTTTAAAGATATGTACTATTATACACACAATGTACAAGTTACGATTGCATTTAGTTAATCAACTATATAACATCTCATAAATTTAGTTAACATTATTAACAATTTTAACTAATTTTAGATCTTAGTGAAATCAAAATGATTCACGTGTTATCGATTTAATTGACAAATATGTATGTATAAATATAATCAAAACTAATTTTATCAAGATGATTTTCGTCTTAACAGAGAACTGTGTAGGTATAATTTTGTCAATACCATTATACAAATTACTATAATATAAAATCCATTTTATTAAAGAACACTCGCAGTGTATTAATAAAAAAAATGTTAAATTATTTAGAGTTCAAAAAAAAGGAAAATTAAGAATTGATTTTACTAAATGCCAAAGTTCATTGCCAAATCTGCAAATTAAAATTAATTTTATTTTACACATTATAAAAAATAATTAAAAAACACGGAGCTTATCCAAAGCAGGAAATCTGGTTTTTAGATCAATCTACAGACTCCAAAACATGTTAAAATAAGAAACATCTAAAATCATTGTCATTATGTCTATCAGTATTATGCACTTGCCTTTACAAAAACAAGTTTTTGCCTTATTTTTGCATAATTTTAGATAGCGTTAAATCTGAAATTCTGAAACCATAATGCCCAATTCCCAATCAAAATTAAATAAATGAAATTAGTGCCAAATAAAACTTGCTATAAAAAAGTTCACCAAACGAGTTAACACATGATTTTAAAAGATATACTTATTTTCTACATGACAAAAGTAATTTGTTTTGTTTTGTAGAATATTACTTATTAGGATACTCTTTGGACATTTGTAATCAGTTTAGATATAAAAAATAGCACAAATGTGTAAATCAGTAACATACATTAGATTGGATAGGGATTTTTTATGTGCTTACAAAAACACATTTTCGATAAAATATATCAAAAGTTGCTGGTACTATATTAACATGACGATAAGTGGAATATATCCACTTATCGTCATGTTAATATAGTCTGCACCTAAGGATTAGGCTTAAATAAATAATATTGTTATGCAAATATTTCCAAACCTATCACATCATGGAGCCTAGTACCTTGGCTAATCATGGGTATATATCTACTGGACTTACCAGACTTAATACGCATCAAGGTACTTTAAAATTTTTAGACTATGAAGAGTTTTGAAAAACCTAATTTTGTCTAAATAATTTAATACACGTCTGTATCAAAACCATCACAATTTGTAAGTATACATACAGAATAGTTAATATCATTATCCAAATTTTATTAAGCCACAACTCACACACTTTTATATCACCCTATTGTTAGCCACCAAGTATTATAATGCATATTAGTAAGAATAAATTTTAATGAACACATATTAAGTCATAATAATATTACTGTACGAGCATTTTGAAAATTTTGTAATACTCTAGTATTCTTATTACGGCCATATCTTCATTGTGGCCAATGAAAACTTTCTAGCATAGCTATATTAATATAGTTGTGATCAGTAATAAAATCGTAGTTTGAATCTTCTCTTGATATTGCATGTTTGATGTTTAATAAATAATGTACTTGTTCAAGTTGCTGCGTTGTTTTGAAAAATGCTGTTAGATAACAAAATAGTACCTGTGCCAGCAAGTTGTTATATAACTAGAAATATATTTATTGTTTTATTATTATAACAATTATGTACAATTGGTCATCAATTTGTGTTTCAATTGTAAAACTTTATTGCTAATTGTATTTCTTGTCTAATTGACTAAGACTTACATTAGCATTTACAACGTAAATAGCTTTATGTACACAAAGTTTACTTATTCAAAAGTTCATATTAACTAGTAAGTAGAAAAATCTAACATGAAATATATGTAGAAGAATTTACTAACAAATTGTAAATAATACTTTAAATAAATATAATATATCTTATATTATGCTTCTGATATTTTCGACTTGCCATTCAATTTGCCGAGCTGGCCGAGCATAAGGACTGTGTTAATTAAATTTTCTGAGTAGATACGCTGATTTGTCTCCATTCTCCTAAGCTTTTGGACAACATATTTAGAAAAGAACTCTAACTCATATTCATTACCTTGGGATCTGATATCCATATCCAAGGAGTTTCGTGTACGTTTACCACCTTTAGGACTAGAGTTTGTAGCTGTTGTTGATTTCCTTTTATTACTATCATTTGATTTGTTTCCAATAGGATTATTTAATTTAACAAATGCATTATTTAAATCTTCCCCAAGGACATTTGCTTCCTCCTCATTTAACTGTATAGTTAAATCGTCGGGCACTGTAACCATTGGGATATGGTTTTCTGTGAATATCGGAGAAGGCAGGAAGGATACACGTTTACGAACTTTGACAGCTGTAACCTTAGGTTTTACCTCATTAGTACCTCCAATAGTGTGCCGTCTGCTGTTTTCTTTCTTTTTGTCAATTTTTGTTCTTCCAGAATTCCTCTTGTTACTCCAGAAGTTTACTTTTATTTTAGATTTAGATTTCGGTTTACGTTCATCCGATTTACTTTTATATGTTATTGCAGGAAATTTGTAGCGAATGTTTTCATCATCACTTTCTATATTTATCTCTTTCTTTGGAGACTTATTAACAGGTTTATCATTGTTAAAGAATTCTGAATTTAGCATGTATCTTGCATTCTCATCATCTGATTCATAAGTGTTTTTTTTCAAAACTGCTTTATTTGATAATTGCTTCATAATGAACTAGCTGCTAATTCTGCAAAAATAAACATTTATTTTCTTAGTTAAACAAATATCTAATCATTAGTCATGTTAGTACTGTACCAAAATTGTAAGTTTTTAGTATTCTGAGGTTGAGAATTTGACAAAAATACAAATAAAATAGTAATTTGTTCAAAACAAGGACTACACATTGGATTTTTTTTCGTACACTGAGTCGTTCATTATCTACGGCCGTCACAGTTTACGATTAATAGTGTTTGTTTCCCGCCGAAACTATTTTTATATTCCATGTATCTTTCTTGATGACAGGAAGACTATTTATAATTTATATTACTTAGATGACATAAACGTTGAGTAAAAAAGTTAACAAGCACTGATTTAATTCAATAAACCCTAATATTAAGAATTTATAGGTTATGATATTGAATCTAAAATATTCTTAATTTATCACAATTGTTTTGTAAAATTTAACAATGTCATACACGAATGTAATCACAAATCACTAATTATTGCTATAACAATGACTAAAACAAGCGATAAATGCAAACTAATTGTATTTATAAACCATCAACTTCCTTAAGTTGTAAGTCTTGATTACATAACCAAAATATAAATGTGCAAATCTTACCTTTATTTTTTGATGCCAAAAATTCCAAATCAGTAACTTATTGTCGAAAAATAATTCACTTTTATGAAAAACATACGAATACAAACAAGATAGCTGTTCCTAACTCACGCTACATGACGCAAACTAGTTCTAAAGTCATCCACGGGTGGCGCTCTAATGAGTTCACTGTTCAATGCGCGGGAAAAATCTTGCGCTTTGCAGCGCTGAAGGCGGACTTTGTCCACACTCAACAGTTTCATACCTTTTTTTTTATCACGCGTAAACATACATTTACAAAAATATAAAAGAATGACTTTAAATTGTACACACTTACGTGTGTAAATAAAGTTTTGTTCAGTGAGGATTAGAATGATAGAATGAAATATACTCAACAAAAATTAGCAATAGGTAGTCGCTAGAAACCAAAATAGTTTTAAAGAATATTTATTTCTGTTCACTCATCAAAGTAAAGTTATAAATCAAGACGAGTTATTTCTTACCTAATGTTTTGGACAGTAGACCAATATAAAAATATTTAGGTTTAATATTAATATTGGTGAAATAGCTATAATAATATGCCATATTTATGAAGAAGATTACGCCCCGAACAACCTATTCGCAATATTAAACATCTGACAGGGCCGGCTATCTCAATCGCCTCGACTTTGTCCAGTTTAGGAGTTCACTATATTACATTTTCGGGATAGGTGATTGTTAGTATTGCAACCTCCATTTTCAGCTTCATAGTTGCAATTGTTAGCTATAGGTACTATTTTCGATTACTTACTTAATATATTTTTATTTTCATTTAAATTTCATTATTAGAAATTTCTAGAAACCTCTACTTGACATTTCTGCCGCCAACTAAACTTATTTTTAAGTTATTGCTATCTTATTTTAAAGTAAGTAAAAGAAAGAGACAAAAGACTTTTAGTCCTGTCAGATTACTGCCGTCTTAGGAGCCGTCCATTAATCACGTGATGTTTTTTTAGCATTTTTTGACCCCCCTCCCCCTTGGTGATACGTGGTGAAGTTTAAGGCTACGCCTCCCCCCTCCCCCTATATCACGTGTATTTTTTCGTACCTGCAAATAATCTATTTTTTTTAATATAAAAAAATACTGGTATAAGTATCATCTAATTTTATTATAGAAAATTAAAGACTACTATAATAACGTTCAGAGGTAGTTAGAAAGGTTGCAGTTTATTTTTGACTGACATAAAAATAATGAAAGAAATCCGAAAAATTATTTAATGTACAATATATAATAATATAATAATATTCATGTACTAAACATGAACATTATTTAATGTACAATATTTTCGGACCACGGATTAGCAAGACTTTCTTCAGCACCAATAACTGGATAAGCATCTTGCTAGACAGTTGTTGGCACAGGGCTATAGTACAAGTATCGCACGCTTGCCGAAAAAATAAGCACACGTGATATGTATTTGATATATATATTTTACCCCCCCTCTCCCTTGTGATATTTCGTGATTTTTTATGGACCTCTCCCCCCTTTTCGAGCCTCACATGATTAATGAACAGTCCCTAGTCTTATTTTAAAAACATTTTACTGTAAAATGAAAAAAAAAACTTCTGAGAAATTCATTTCATTAGACTCAACATTTTTAAAATAATTTTTCATGCCATTTCTATCAGTAGATAAAAAATATTAACGTTTTACTCACCTAGTGTATTCTAAGCCCATAAAACGTATAGTAGAGGTTATAAATAGTAACACTTCCGTGCACTTCGAAAGCATTTCTTACGATCACACCTATTCTATTACTTCACGTGTTAGGATACGTTATAAACGTTTTGCGATCAGTGCAACGATGGGGGCGAAGATAGACAACCTTGAACACGCCTCAATATATACAGGCCGTGAGGGTATTACTAAAAATTACTATTCGCGATTCGGTTAAAGTTTCTTAATTCAAAATCAATTAAATTTGAAAACTGGCAGCTTTAGTTTTTTTTGTAATAAAAAGTGATATTTAGAGTTTTAATAGAGTATCTTTAATAAAAAAGCTTCTAAATTCAAAATCAAATTAATTAGAAAAAACTGGCAGTTATAATTCAATTTTATCATAAAAAGTGATTGTTGACGGATGTTTCATAAATAATGCGTGTTTTTAAAATTTGAAGCTTCTTAAATTAAAAATAATTAAATTTTTAAACTGTCAGTTATAGTTTAAATGTTCGTTATATAAAAGTGTTTTTTTTTTAGTTTTTATTTACGTATATGTAATAAGTAATGTTTATCATAGTTTTAATTCAAAATCAAATTATTTTAAAGCTATTGTTTCCGTTTTTCATATAAAAATATATTTTGTTTAGTTTTTTATTCACAGTTCTATAATATGCCAAAATTTCTTAAGTCAAAATCGAATAAATTTGAAAATTGTCTGTAGTTATAATTTTTATTTTAAATAGTGACGAATTCAGAATTTTTCAAATTGAATGTTTATTTTTGTATTCATTTTTAATTATAGTAATCACAATACTTTTAAGTATACAGCTACAGCCTACAACCGTTTGATCTGATAGCAGCTGTATCAGTACCAAATCTGTCTTTGTTCTACATTTATTTTATTATCTAAATTCACATAATTTCCTTTTTTATATGTTCGTTTAATCGAGTATAATGTAAATAATATCTAAAACTATCGGTTTTGAAGAAACTTTTTCACATTTCATAGCCCAATTGTTACCTAACGTGTTTCTGTAAAATCTATATAGAATGTTAAAGAAATAGCTAATGTGATTCTTCGCTCATCTCAGTTTTTATCGCAAAAAATATTTTAATCTGTTCAAAATTTGAATACGTAATTTTTTTTTTTTGTTTTATAACAGATAGTGACGAGAGTGATGGGGAAGGAGGTTTGGGAAACTTGAATCGTCTGATCGTCCGTCCTCCAGGACACAGCGGGAAAGCGAAACGCGGCCATCTTTGTTTCGACGCGGCCTTCGAGTGCGGAAACCTGGGCAGAGCTGACCATATCACAGAGCTGGAATACGATTTGTACGTTAGGCCAGACACCTGTAGGCCCCGATCGCGCTTTTGGTATAACTTTACAGTTGAAAACGTTAAACAGGAACAGGTACAGTTTTATTTAAAGTCCATTCGTTTAGATAGTGTCGGATTTCATAATGGACATACCACGTGCGCGGTCTATTTGTCTCAACGGCGCCATCTGACACGTGCCGGGTGGTGTGTTTAAGAGCGACCGTATCTAAGCGAATGAATTTCACCAAATTTTTATGTAATGAATGTATGAAATGAGTTTTTTTTAATTATATTTTAGCGGGTGATTTTTAACATCATCAACTTCGGCAAGGAGCAAAATCTTTATAACGAGGAAATGTCACCTTTAGTAAGGTCAACTTCGCGATATAAATGGTAAGTTTTAAATCATTCCATAATATTTTAGCCTCGGTGGCCTGGTTGTATGCGCTTCGAAATTTTATTTCGGTGGTCCAGCGGGGCTATTGTGTATCTTTTTGACAGTTAAATGATACGAACTCCAAGCTCGAATTTTCGTATATTCAC
>DVZL01004379.1:0-12984 GCA_018236625.1 Lasaia peninsularis | reverse complement strand
CTCTATTTAAACTTTTATTTATTCCCTCTTACCAACAGGTGCTCCAGTAGGGAATTATCCACATCATCATTGTTTTTGGCCCAACTTCAACTTTCAAAGTTTTCTCAATAATTCCGCAGATATTAATGTAACACGACCAATTCTTCATCAGAGCCGGTTTTAACGTTAGAACCTATGCTCGCCTCTTACAAGCCAGAGGGTCCATTCTGCGCTGGGCACCCAGACCGACAAGGGAGATACTCCTTTTTTAAAGTACCTAACAAAATCGTTCTGTCTAGAGACTAAAAAATAAGACAACTAAAACATGTGATGAAGGTCTAAAAGTGGGTAGATCTATCTACTTCGCCTTAATCGCGTCTGTGGTCGAACGTCCACTTTTTATCCCACTTTGACGCACGGGGTCCCGAGTTCGCTTGACAATAGCAAAATGTTCTATATTTTTATTTCATTAGAAAGAGATAGCATGCACTTGAAGTAGAAATACATTAGAATCGGCTCCATTTTCATGTCTAAGCTTAAGATTTTGTGACGCTTGCGTAGATATGTTTATATCGTTCCGATAGCAGAATTGTATAATCGCGTCACAAGAACCGTTTGTTAGATCTATTTATAATAAAACACTCATATTTTCTATTTTAACCTAAATATATTTTCAAAATGAGAACACGAAGTTTTTATCTTTACTTCTTTCTTCGTCTTAACCTTATAAGACGATGTTAATGGATACGACGCTCCTTGTGACGGCAAAAGAAGCTGCAGAGGTCCATCCAGATAAGTTTATGCAGGGCTCTATCAAATGACCCAATTTCACTTACTTTAAATCTATCTATACTAATATTATAAAGAGGAAAGATTTGATTGTTTGTGTTAAATAATCTCCGAAACTACTTGACCGATTTGAAATATTCTTTTGCCATTGAAAACCGACATTATCTCTGATTAACATAGGTTACTTTTTACCGCGAAAAATGCTTAATTCCTACGGGAAAACGGGTAATGGGAGAAGGGGTCAGAAATATCTTCCTGTACCTACTTATCTATTTACTTCTAAATGACTATATCGATTAGGTTGAAATTTTATACGGATATTTCGATGGTTTCCTGAATAATTTAAAATACAATTTGATCCGGTAGTTGGCACTGCTGTCATTATGTCAACAACAAATTAATTATAATGAATCTATTCTACTAACGATCAATCAATCTCTGAACTTTTCGTGTACTCCGGTAACTTTGTCATAAGAGCCCAAACAACATAGAAGGATATATGAATGGACTAGGGAAGACATACGGCTGCTTAAAAGCGAAAATGTCCGACGAAAGAGAAATAAGATTGCGGTAGTAAAATGGTACCTACTTCTTGATGGTACCCTATCTGTCTCTTTTCATTGTTGTATCTAAATATTATATAGGTAGTTATAATATATATTTGAAAATATGAACATCAAGGGAACCGTCTTTAATTTATTAATCTGTTAATACCAAAACATGTAGTGCCTCTTTATGCCTCACATGGGTGTTTAAAGTTGTTTAATATTAATTATTTAAAGATCATGTCATTTACATTTTTGGTCTTTAAAAAACACTAATAATCCTAATAAAATAAAAATAATGTTCATACAATAAACTAAGTATCCAAATGAAAACATAATTTATATGTATTTTATAATCTTTTAAACCACCAATTGGTTAATAGATGGGCACTACTGAACAGCGTATAAATCTTTTAACAGATAATAAATAAAAAGTAGAAAAAACGTACGCACTAACAATCAATCGATACCCTTTTATTGCAGCCGATTGTGGAGCTGATAAAGGGATGAATGCCACAACTGTCCGCGAAACTAATTTATAAATGATTGAGATTTCATTTTTTGCTATCTGTGATCTGGTTTTTGATACTTATGAAATACTAGCTGTCACCCGCTTCCCGCGTAAATAATTTATCTAAGCGCCGTCTATCGCACCATAGTCGATATCAATGTCATATTTTATTGTTTCGATATTTCTGGCATTTTTTATGTAAGAAAATTTATTTAATTCATATTTTACTACCTTTTGACAGGATTTTCTACTATTATTTTAATTTATGAAAAGTTAAATTTGCAGAAGTAAAACAATGCAAATATATTTTGACATCAATCGTTCAACATGTTTTTTTAACAAGATCTAAGAATGGAAAATGTACAATATAGAATTTCTAGCAAACATTATATACTCACTTTGATTGTTAATCGGCTTTTTTTTTAATTTGTGTACTTGTACTCTTCTATTTAACTAGCTGTTACCAGTGGCTTCGCCCGCGTGTTAGTTTTTAAACTCTGCCGCCGAAAACCGTTGACATAAAAAAAACACATGTCTTTTTCAAAGTTTTTTTTCTACACTAAAATTCATTAAAATCAAATCTACATATTTTTATAACGATACAATTGAAGGTATTATGTAAACATTTCCTCATTTAGGGATACCTAAATAAAATAAAGTGTGTGATATTTATTTTTTATTTTTATGAGATGTGACATCGAACAAGCACGCGGGTCTCCTGATGGTAAGATACAATCGAGGCCTATAGACGTTGTCATATAGGCCTAAAGATGTTATAGGTTCATCGTTACCCTGTTCTCCGGACCGGAGCACGACAATGTCATTAAGGCGGCAGGAATAGGTAAGGCGGTGGATTCCTAACCGCGCGAGTTTGCTGTACGGCACTGTAACATAAAATATCCATACAACTAAACAAAAGTGTCTGTTTGTAATACTAAAAACTAAAATAACCGCCTTTTACAAAACAGATATGTATGTATACACGGTACATACATATTCCGAAATAATATTTTTTTGAATTTCTTTATGCCTCTTTGATCTGGCTAATCTCTGGAACGGCTGGGCCGATTTTATAACTGGCCGATAACTGATGTAATAAGAAGGGGTCACTTCTTAGTTAGCCTATGCTCGCCTCTTACGAGCTGCCTAGTAAGGAGTCAGATGGTCTATTCTACACGAGGCACCCGGACCAACACGGGAGATTCAACATAATATGAGGGAATCTAGTATAAATTAGTTTTAAAATGAATATATCTCAACTTATAAAAGCTCAAAGCAATTGTATTGAAAATTTAATTTAATGAATGAAATTTTTCAACAAACCCATTTATCGGAATAGGTAGTTGGATTAATTATATATAAACCATATTAACAATCGTTACGAAATCGATTATAATCATGTGTTTCTTAAGAATGAAAATTAATAGTATTGCGATATCCTCCAAACATAATAACAGTAATCGTTCCCAACAAAGTAGTTATTACTCCTTTTAAAGTACCTTATTCTGACCCACTTTTACCCGTTTTTAACAATTTTCGGTTCCCTCTTCAATGCTTTGAAAGGCCGGGCGTGAACGAGTTGATGATATTACATTTTTTTACTAAAAAAAGGGAAAATTTACGAACAATCTCCAATATTAACAACAAAACACCGTTGTATGCATTGTGTTGGTTTTTTATGAGATCGCGTGCGCTTGCGCGTCGGCGGGCATCCTTGCGAACCCTTCCTAGAGCGCGGATTGAACTTGGAACCCTTCCCGTACACCGTATGTGCGAGAGCGGCACCCTATATCTTTCCCTAAAATTCCCAAACGTCCCATCGTCCCGATGAAAGTGTAGCGGTTAGGCCCTTTCGGTTTGGGCTCGGTCTGCTACATTTCGCATGTGTGCCGCCCGACAGCTGCATTCGTTTTTATATACTCGTATATTTTTTCACAATGCAAGAACGAAACGCACCCTTGAAACAGTTTGCGTAATCGATGACAAAACTAAACATTCCGCCCGATGATTTCCGCGTTTCTGGATAAAACTGGATCAATACGGTATTAATGATACTTCAAGTTGCGTGGTTATAAAAAATTAAAATCCGTTCATTACTAACAAGACTTTGTTTTATATATAGATTTATGTTAATAACTTTTACTTATAATTCTCGCCTATAAAATATGAAATTGTAATAGGACATGAATTTTAGATGTTATTCTTAATTTTTTAATTTTTATTTGGGCGCTGTGGATTTTGGTAATGTAAAGAAATAATAAATTAAATTTATTATGATTGATTTACTTTACTGACTACATAATTATTAATATAGCTAATTGTTGTCTGCAACTATTATTGAGATTATTTCGCTTTCTTTCCAGATTTTTCTATCATAACATTTATAAAAAATAATTAACTAGAGTGAATTTGTGTTATCATTTCAAACTTCGAATTACGAATTTAATTAATATTTCATTGTATTACATATCGTTTTAAGTTTATAGTATCTACGTCTTAAAATTGTTTTTTTAATTAATTAAAATTGTAAGACCTACATACACATGTACACTGTACAGCCAAGCGAACATGATCTATCATCTATCATGAATAACTAAAAATTTATTTATTTAAGATATTTATTGCAAACACGTAAAATAAAGACTTAAAAAATAGTACTTACAAAAGGCGAGCCTATATCTAATAAGATCATTTAATGTCCCTTAAATTTAGTAACATACTTGTTTGACATTTGCAACTTTAAAATAATTCTAGTTTTTTTTATTTATCTGAGTAAAGATCATAATTCCGTACATGCTAAGAGTAGAAATATATATTGGCAATAGATGTTGTTGCTATTGATTTTCGAATGTAACCGGCAAACTTACAATTGTCCATTTTTTGCTCAAGAAACGGACGAAGGGTGAGCGGTCACCGGCCGGTTCGGATAATTTTATACAAAAGTAATTTTATAGCATCGAAATAGTGGCTGTTTTTTTAAGCAACTACTTCGTTTAAAGTTAAAATTTTAGACTGAGATGTAACGGATGATACTTATCATAATATTATACTTCAAATGTTCCAGTTAAAAAAATTATCGTCACGCCTTTACGAAGACGTAGGCAGAGTTGAAACATACCGGGATTACTTAGCGATATTAGGTCTCATGATTTGAAAGGTGGCAAGTATGTTTTTCGTAAAAACTGAAAAACACGTAAAACCAGTTGCTTTGCCCAGGAATCATACCCCAAACCTAGTGCTTCGAAGTCAGATACAGTCAGTATCTACGTTGGACTATTGAGGTGATAATTTCGATTCATAAATCATCCGTTTATTACTGGAATTTGATATTAATATTTTATGTAAAATCTGACGAGAACTCATTACTTGCTATAAACATTTATTTTGTATACTTATATGTATACATACAAAAGCTTATATAATATATGAAAAAAATAACGACATATCTCTATACTAGTTACCTATAAAATAATGAAAAATGTAATCTATACATATATAAGGCGAAAGCCCTTGAGGTTAGAAACTTAAAATTTTGCACACCTACTCCTCTTATAGCGCGAATAGGCAGGATTCTTCAAAATTAATTCCCAAGGGAGCGAAAACATACCAATATTATAAACGCGAAAGTTTGTAAGTATGAATTGATGTGGTTGTTTGTTACTCTTTCACGAAGAAACTAAATACTGCACTGATTTAGATGAAATTTTACAGTAAAATAGTTTTGATATGAGACAACATATAAATACTTTTTAACTGACTACTTTAAAAAAGGGGGTATGTTTTTACATTACATTTTTAATGAAAATTATCTGTGTTATTGAAATATTACTTATCTACACACGAGCGAAGCCGCCGGTGGAAAGCTAGTTGAAAATAAAAGTTTCTATGAACTAAGTAACTAGTACAACTAAAAACTTGTTTTAAAAGATAAATCAGTATAAATATTATTATAAGTAGGTACCTATCGTAAATTATTCACTCTTAATAATGTTCTAATGAACTATAATAATCAACTAAACTCAAAACATTATCCATAAAAAATATCACCAATGTTTCCGATGAAACTTATATGGCTATATGAAATGGCTCAGACCCACAGATGATAAATTTATACCTACCTAATAGAAAAGCATGATATTTAAAAATTTATAATTATTATTTACAAAATATATAATGCATACTCAATTATTAATTGCGGTCAATATCAAATATTAACAAAATAATCATCGAAATCCAACAGTGACATTTCAAAACCTCTCCTTCTTTCGTTACATATTATCTTGCTTTCAGAAATCAGAAAACATGTCTGTATCGATTGAAAAGATACAATTAAAGTTATAGTTAGGTAGCTAGGCGCGTTTGTTGTCTCTGGTGTGTATGTGTTAGTTGCCTTAACCCCACAAAACTTTCATCTCCAAAGACCCTCTGTACGGACGTGTGTAGGGAGGACCGCTCACCCTCTGAAGGGAGTAAAAAGTTGTGACTTGTTCACCTCTTTCGGCATCACCCTCTCGTCTCGCTAGTCTGTTTTTTATTTCTGTAGGCTATTTCGGTAGCCACATTGAACTATATTATGTACATAGCAATCACATATGGAACGATTTCGTTTATGTTTTCTATATATTGTATATTGCTTGCGGTTTTACTTGCGATGAATAAGTCGAAAAGACTTTTTTATGACGGCCTGTTGGCAACAGTTTTCTGTGACTTAGTCAAACAGCAAAATACCATACACTTTTCAATACAATAAAGTATCAAAATACGTTTTTAACACAATTACATCTGAGGTTTTATATTATTTTAATTAAAACGGATTTTTCAATTATCGAGTTTTAACTGACCCACATGTTCAAAGACCCCAATACATACAGACAAAAGAGAAAGACATTGTCGTGTTCCGGTACAGAGGGTAAGGTAGCCGGAGACTTGCACATAAGGTCTAACAGCCTGACCACAGGGCAGCAACGCACCTACAACATCTATCGTGTCTATAGATCACGATTGTCTCTTACCATCACGTAAGACACGTGTGCCTGTTCGCAGTCTTATCGCATAAAAAAGTGGAAATCGTATATTTGGGCTATCTACAGTCAAGGTACAATCAATTTTTTTAAATACTTAAAATTATATATAAGTTAAAAAGGTTTTATACTCAACATAGTTATTTAACTTAAATTGACAAATATCAAACTAACAAATAACAACCCTTTAGTATTATTCTCAGAAATGCCCCGAGGTCAAAGAGACAATATTCTACAATGGGTTAAAAAACCAAGACGTATCGTATAAAGAAGCAAACATTTGCCTCGGGGTGACAGTTCCCTGTGGCACAGACCACGATAAAAAAATCCTAAAATCCGACGCGTGCTCGACAGACACGCAACAATTTCAATCAGATGGGGACATAATTTTTGCTAAAAAAGTATTTTTATTTTTAAAAAAACTTGCTTCCCCCGTTTTATGTCAATTTAAAAAAGCCATAATGTTTCTGAACGGTAAGCGCGCGCCGGCTGAAGATTTGACGCGCTTGCGCATGTGTCTCCCCCTTTGATTTAATTTCCCTCAGTTTACATATTTCATAAAGTTTAAAATGTCCAGTACGTATTGCAAAAAAGTAATCGTTCCGTAACGGATAAAAAAAAGAAAAAAAAGTATTCGAAACTGACATCAGTTACAAAAGGCTGGACGGTATGGGGTCAGTGTACATAAGCTTAACGGTTTTTGTGTGGCCCCCAATTTGCAACACAAAAAGGGACACATCGTTAGATGCCATCTTAACGTATGTGAAGAATGTAATGTAAATTTGGTACAAAAATGGAATTTAAATAAGTGTACCCCAAAAGGGCTCTTGACGTGAGTGGTCATTTGATTTGGGTCTTGGATAAGATATGCACGTAGTTTTTATAGATATCTGTTTGCGTAGATTTTGTTACTTGACAAATCTATTTTAATATAGGGATATAACGATCACACCGCCCGCCTAAGTTAACTCATTATTTCGCTATAGTGAGTTAGCCTTAAGAATGCAGTGTTTTAATGCTACCCGTTTGCCCATTACCTAATCAAATCGCTCATAATTAGCAAGTCAAGTTCACAGAGACCAGCTGAAGACACTGTTTCAAACGAAACGGTTGTATCCTAACAATAATAATAATTCTAGCAATACAATCTTATGCTACACTTTCTTTCTTAAGAACTGCTTTCTTAACGCGAACATGTCAGCTAGCGTTAAAAGAGCTAATTTGGGTAGATAGGCAGTAATTTGGGTAGATAGGCAGTAGATAGTAATCAGTAATAGATAAAGCAAGAAGTTTAAACTCCAAGTCTGACAACACACTATTAACAACTTTTTTGCTCATACACTTAACTTTCCACCAGGAAATCTGTCCGCTTTTGACTTTGAGTTTCATAAATAAAAGGTCCTCGTCTACGTAGAACTCTCCCAGCAAGTTTAGAGTTCATGCATCATATATTTTTTCCTAAACTTTCCAATAGAGTCTATGCTTTTTAATCTGTCTGCGACGATACATTTGAACTGATTCATATTATATTCCAAACTACTAGGTTTCAAAGTCAAAGTTATTATTATCATTTTTTATTCTCAATTCTCTTTCTCCATGTTTATATATTCAAAATAAAAAAAAAAACACATCTATATTATAGAAAAAATAAAATTGGAGTGTCTGTTTGTTATATTAAAACAACCGCTTTTTATTATATTATATATACCAAAACGACACTTTTTAGAATTTTCATCTGACTGTTTGTACCCACAAATCTTTGAAACGGCTGGACGTATTTTGACGGCGTTTTCACTGGCAGACAGCTGATGTAATAAGTAACGGTTTAGGCTACTTTTATTTTTGAATTTTATTTTAGAAATGTGTAAAATAAAAGGATTTAATAAAAACACGACAGATAACTTTTAAAGGGCAGAAATGTTTCCATCTTACCTATCGCGTAAAAACATACCCTCTTTTATGTAGTCCGTTAAAAAGTAGCCTATGTTCTTTTCCAAGTTTAGTTCTATATTCATACCAAATTTGATCGAAATCTGTTCTGTGGTTTAGGCGTGAAAGCGTAACAGACAGAGTTACTTTCGCATTTATAATATTAGAGTAAGGATGTGCTCGCTGAGTGGTCGGGCTGTGAGACCGTATACGCAACTCTAACGGCTACCCTATTCTCCAGACTGTAATGTTATTTGCGTACAATGTCATCATGGTAGCAGGAATAGGTAAAGCTAGTTGCCACACAGTGCTCTACCAGTGGTCATGTTGGGAGTGACCCAGTCAACCTATGCTCGCGTCTTACGAACTTCCTCATTGGAACCAGATGGATCTACACCCGGATCAAAACAAAGGCTCCTTTTGCCAATCTCATCCTCTTAAAATGTTCTAATTGAAGTACTTGATAATAACTTGGCAACTTTTGAATTAGATTATACGAAGAATAGGATTTATTGCTTCTCACTGGCCCAAGTGTATCGCGCCCTCGTCACTGATGTCGTGTGAATAATCTCGTGTTTTCACGATATTACAAACAAAACCCCTGCACGCTATACTGAAAACCCTTCTAAGGGTTGCATAGGGTAGAAATAATAAAAACTAATAAGTTTCTTATCAGTAGTCATAAATTATAACGTTTTGTCATAGCCTTTACGTATTCCTATTTCATCGCCTCTGTTGTCGAGCGCAGTTGGTGTCCGACTTTGACGCACGACGTCCCGGGTTCGACTCCCGAGTAGGGCAATTTGTTCTATGAACGTTGTCTCAGATTTGATTTGTGCCCGATATGGCGACGGACTTGCCACCTGTGAGACCATGGGACATGGGGATACAGGATAGACGATTTATAAAAATTGTAATCTATACAAATAAACAAAATTGGAGTGTCTGTACGTTTTGACGTTCTGTTCGTTCAATTCGTATGTACGTTTACAAGGTACATATACCAAAACAGTACTTTTTAGAATTTTTTGTCTGTCTGTCTGTTTGTACCCGCTAATCTTTGAAACGGCTGGACTGATTTTGACGTGACTTTCACTGACTGACAGCTGATTTAATAGGAAATGGCTTAAGCTTTAGAATTTCATTTTAAAAATGTATAAAATAAAATAATTAAATAAAAACGTGGATGAAGTCGCGGGCACAGCTAGTGAGAAATAAATAAATAAATATCGTCACGACCATCAAAGGTAGATAGAGGTACATATGCACTCACGATTAACCGACGATTTTAGGTCCGATCATGTGAGAGGTGGCAAGTCCGTCGCCATGTCGGATAGGTACAAATCCTGGGTTTGCTACGATGTTTTCCTTCACCGTAAAAGCTCTCAGAAAATGTACTTAAATTAAAAATTAATTGGTACGTGGTGGGGTTCGAACCTGGACTACCGAAATAAGTCCAAAGCGACTAGGCCACCGAAGCTTGTTGTCGTTGAAAATATATGTTTTCAATACATTTGAGATATACGACTCTATCAGAGTGAAATCACATATTCGGAGTCGCACAGGAAATTAACATGAAGCAAGTTTTCCTCTCGTAAGGCTACATCGGCAATAAATAAAATTGCCAAAAGATCAGGCGGTCGGCGGCGCGGCAGACAGTGGGCGGGAACAGTAAAAATCACAGAGAGAAGTAATAGATGACATACAAAATCACGCTGGGCTTTTTATGTTTTCGAGTAATACTTATACAATACTTATGTAAAGTAATACGATATTTTTTATGTATAAGTTTTTACAGAGCATCCTTATAAACGAGAAAGTTCTTGAATTGCTTCTATCTATATGAATATTTAATTTTTTTACCATTTTTTCAAGAAAAAATACCTTATTCAAATCAGTTACTAGCCAAAAATTTTTTATTTCTATTTTTTTATGGAATAAGAAAGCGAACAAGCACACTGCTCTCCTGATGGTAAGAGACAATCGTGGCCTATAGATACCATAGATGTTATAGGTGCGCCGCTGTCCTGTGACCAGGGTGTTAGACCTGGTGTGCAAGTTTACCGGCTACCCTATCCTCCCGACCGGAACACGACATCGTCATCATAGCGGTAGAAATAGGTTAGGCGGTGGATCTCTACCCTGGCGAGTTGCTGCACAGTACTTTACCACCAGTTGTTTGGTTGGCAATGACCTTACGAGGTGCCAAGTAGAAAGGCAGATGGTCTATTCTACTCCGAGGATCCGGGCCAACACGGACCATACTGGAAGGTGGCCGCCACTCAAGAATCTTTCCATGGTTATATTCTATGAAAGCATTTTTGCCAAAGAACAATCTTATTATAAATAATATTTATTCATTTAATATTTTTATGCATCACATACAAATATATTGTACACAAAGCGAACTTAATGAGTGTAACATTCTCTACCGCTGGATCAACAGATAAAAGAAATTATAATAATAATAATAATAAAGAAACAATAAAATTAGATACATAACAAAATAACAAAAATAAAAACCAAAACCTTATAAAAAACTAAGATATCATAACTATTTACATCTATAAAAGAATGACCGCCACAATGTCGGACACATCTTTTGAAAGAGAACTTCCAGAGTATAAAAAGATTTTGAGCGAAAATTAGAACGGTGTAAAAATAGTTTCCGCAAGATTTTAAAAATGGATATATTTTCATGTTGTAAGAATGTTCCCAATTATATAAGCTAACAAAAAACCAGAGGGGTGTGAAGACCAGCGTTGTCGGAAAAGAAAAAGGGGAGCATGACCGGTCAGCTTGGACCACATTTACATCAAAGCGTCGTTACGGCTCTCCGCTTCGTCATCGGCCACTGGCTACACATCTCTCTTGAGAGTCATTCGCTATATGCAGGGGTTCCCAATCTTTTTGCGACCACCCCATTGGTCGTGGGTCGTTAGCGCCGGTCATCCACATTACTTATGTTCGATTCCCAACATGGACATCTAATAAAATAATCTAATATTCAAGAGGAAATATTTGATTGTTCGTACTGAATAGGCTCGAAACTACTCAACCAACTTGAATATTTTTTGAACTATTAGAAGCCAACATTATCCCTGATGATCATAAGCTACATATTTTTACCTCGGGAAAACGCTTCATTCTTGTAGGAAAACGAGTAATAGGACCACAGATAGTAAGAACTATCCTTCCGTACATATCTTTTTCACATAACTTCTAACCGACTGAGCCAATTGGGTTGAGATTTTGTATGAGCATTTCAATAGTTTCCTGGACAATTTAAAATTATAAAGCACAAAAATCAATTAAATCGGTTCAGATGTTTTTGTATTATAAATGGCGTAACTATCACGTCTTTGTTTTATATATAAAGAGATTATTATTGTTATGAAATATTTATTATTATTTAGAATTTATTCTTATAATTCTACTCTGTGGTAATAATATAAATTTATTTTCAGAGTGTCAGTATTTTTATGACTAAGTGCCCCCGTGTGATTTGGTCCCCGATATCGCCCTACGCCCATTTAGTATCTACCGCTCCAGGGTATACCACCGTACAGTTTTGGAACTCCTGTATAATAGATTGAAGGCTGAAAATATTTTATAGTCACAGCGCTCATACATTATAAGTGTACTATTTTATCTTGGTCAGTTCTCGAGTTTTTTCTTATGTATTTAATAAAGATTTTCTTTTTTTGAGTTATATTAATTTCGTTTCATTTCTCTTTTGCGTAAAACTACGTATGCAATAGATAATTATTTATATTTTACTTTAAAAAATAAAGTACTTAAGTAACATTGCTAGTTTATCCATACTAATAGTATAAAGAGGAAACCTTTGTATATTTGTATGTTTGTATTGAATAGGCTCAAAACTACTGGACCGATTTCAAAATTTCTTTTACCATTACTTAGAGAGATTCTTCCGAATCCGTATAGACTATATTTTATCCCGGAAAATAGATAGGATTTTTCGTGGTAGTGAAAATTGTAGAGAGAGTCGATGAAAAAACTGCCGTACGTTAACGATTCTCGCGAACGCTGCCTAAATGGTTAGAGATGTACGGTTACGGTAACCATACGGTTGACTTCTATAGAAAAGTTGTAGAACTCAATAATGCCTACAAAAAAGTAAAAGCATATCTCATTTTCAAACTTAACACTTAGGTCACAGAGTTCAAAACAATTTGAAGTTGTTTTG
>DVZL01004378.1:0-12985 GCA_018236625.1 Lasaia peninsularis | reverse complement strand
TTACCGGCCACCCTACCCTCCAAACCAGAACACGACAATGGCAAGCACTGATGCTATTGTGGCAGGAATAGGTAAGGCGGTGGTAACAATACTGGCGACTCGAATATGTAATTAAAATTTGCTGAAACTGTCAAGTATTTGATTCATTCTCAAGCAGGCTACAATCTCCACAGACCATATATAAAACACAATAACATTTTCCACCGTCCACCGGTCCAACCTTAGCGATAACAAAATGGAACAGGTCTGTGTTCTCGATAACGACGGCGACTTTCTATGCATATTAAATTCGATAAACACTCCGATAAGACCAACTCATTGTTGTTCTGAATTGCTAATCATAGGATCTTGATTGAAAATCGTTTCAGAATTCTCTTATTTTGAATTGAAGGTTTTAAATCGAAGTAATGAGGTTCTTAATTATATTTTGTCAGGGGCGTGCATTCCATAAAGGCACACAAGCACTGTTTACGCTTTGAGACAGAATGTGCTCTTATATTAAACTCCGAGATTTCACTATCATGATCACATAATCTATGAAACAATAAAAAAGCTAAAAATCTATAAAATATTTTTTTAACCGTAGTACTCCACCACATACCCAGTATGTGGCGGAGTACTCATATCATAATGCTGTGCACGCCGATGTATTATGTGTGATTGTACTACGTTTTTCATGAAAAATGACGTATTTAAAAATCTCACAGATTATACTAAAAATGTTATTGCGTTTATTTTTTTTTAAGAAATAAAACGTTGGCTGGTATATGAGATAGAAATCTATTGGGGTACAGAAAAGTACTGAATGAAATCATTTTTCTGCCTTAAATAATAAAATAATAAAGAAAGATTATATTAAAATATTATGTTGAGTTTTAAACAATTGCTATAAATTCGTAATCGACCTTCAGAAAAAAACAAAAGTTAGAAATTTTTAAGCATTAGGTATAAAAATCGTCAAACATAGCCAAGGTACATGCTTATGCACCAAAGTTTAGCCGATGATATTAACCGCCATGATGTGAGAGTTGGTACGTCTTTCGTCATATCTCATGTAACGTAATGCTTTTTAGGTTAACTGAAAAAATTATACCTATTCAGAATAACGAAATCGAACCCGGAGCCTCGTGTGTCAAAATTTGTCACCTACTACTACCCCACAACAGAGGCGACATTAGAAACTAAATATATCAGTATCAGGTTTATAACGAGTCTCTGGCACCTTTGGTTCAAATTTTATCTATTTTAATCATCAGGACACCTATCTGTTTATTTGCATTTCAATACCCACTAAAAACAAAAAAATAATTTGTTGGCGTTAAGTCCGGTTTTCTATTATTTAGACATAATGTTTAATGACATACCCCACTGAGACTATCTGGTTTCAAATAGTTAACGAACTAGGGTTTGGAAAATAATAAAAATTTATTAATCATTTATTATACGTATATATTAAGTATGGCACGAGCTGGCAACATCGGAGTTGACAGGCGGTTTGGTTGCTTATTACAAATATACTAGCTTTCCTTCCACGATTTCACCCGCGTCACTTATCAAAGCGCAGAATTTTGCCGACTCATTTCTCTTATTGCATAAAAACATACCCTTTTTTGATGTAATTGGTCAAACGGTTAAAAGTAGCCTATGTTATAATAATGTAAGCTATATTATCGTAATATTTCATTAAAATCCATTCGATAGTTTTTACGTGAAATAGTAACAAACATCCAAATATCCATCCATCCATACTTTCGAACTTTCGAGATTATAATAATAAAACAGCATAATGTGTCTAGTTTCAAACATAAATATACACTGTAGGCAGAATTTCATAGACTTTTTGTAATCATAAAATAATCATGCATGCATGCAATCAGCATTTTATTTTGGGTTGTCTGGAAGAAATCTCAGTATACAGAGATAATATTTTTCCTTTGTATGTTTTCTTTGTCGCTATATATATTTCCCCGTGTTGGTCCGGGTTCCATGGTAGTATAGGCCAACTGCCTTTCATCCAGGCAGCTCGTAAGAGGCGAGCACAGGGTTTATTGTCACCAATACCGTGACATTGACTAGGTGGTAGAGTCTTACAACGACTCGCCCGGATTGGTACCACCGCCTTACATATTCCTGCCACAATAGCGTCAGTGCTCGCTTTTGTCGTGTTCTGGTGTGGAGGGTAGGGTAGCCGGTAAACTTACTCAGGCAAGAGGCTTACCATCCCAGCCTCAGGTTGGCAACTCACCATTTCCACCTTTGGTGTCTATAGGCGACGTGTATTTGCCTACCAATAGGTATCATAAAAAAGTCAAGTTTTTGCAGTTTTACGGCGTTTGAATTATAGGATGAAACAGCGAACAAGCACATGGCTCTTTGTCGGTGCTTGTGGTGGCTACATACACCGCCGGGTGTTGGTCCAACAGCTACCACATTCATCATTAGGCTTATGTCAAATAAAATGAAGGCATTTACATATAGTTCGGTTTGAGTATGTGGTCTTATTTGTGTTGAAATAATTAATATTTATAAAACATTGTTTCCAAACGAAGATACATTATTTATGGTTTACGCCAGGCATCACAATATTTAGTGAACAGATCCAAAATAAAGATTATGTTAGCCATTTAGTTTGACCGGTTATCAAAATATTGTGTGTCAAGTAAATAGGTTGGGATTTTAGTACTTAGTATTATACCTACCTGGGTGACCGGGTGTTTTTTTAGTACAATTTGTTTTTTGCAATAATATTTCCTTATAACAATGCAAATTACGTGCTAATAAAATATGAATACTAAAAAAAGAAACAATCAGGCCGAGTTTAGAACCCGGGTTTTAAAGCGCCCGATTTCCCGACCGATCTATTCTAAATTCGTAAATGGTGGCGAAATTTAGCTTCGTATTCTAATGATATTGAAGGAGGTTTTTATTTAATGAAGACCCGTTTAATGGTCATGTTCAATAACCTATTAAGGATAAGAAATAGGGCTATAAAACAACATTTTCTGAAAATAAAACCTAGCTAGATTGATTTATCGCCGCCGTAACCCCCTACATACAATATTTCACAGATTTTTTTAAAATTTTGAATTCGTTTAAAGGTATTATATGTAATATCAACATTACTATACTATTTATACTACGCCACACTATTTTTTTCAAATTTAAACAAGGGATTAGAACAGCTGTTTATTTTATTGTGTTTCTTTTAAGTTTTTCCAATGTCAAGTTGACGCAAGAAAAATAACTATTTCGGAGTTAACAACACTTACATCATAGATGAATAAGCACATATAAATCATATAACAAACAAAGGTTAAAATTTTATTAAAAAGCAACATGAATAAAGAAATGTATATCTTATTCTGTCTTGTATTTAAAAACACCTAAAGTGTAATAACTCAACAGTTTATTATGACAAAAATACGGCTGGCGAAGTAATTAATGGATACTTTTACCTTTAATGGATCCCCAAGAATCTATATTCAGAATATAAGGACTTGACCAAGTTTTGAATCGTAATATTTTGGGTTCTGATTACCGGCGTCGATAAGGCCTCATCTCACCTTGTCACAGAGTGGAATTAGCTTTACCGATTTAACATTTTTTCACTGAGTCACTTGTTTTATTGAGATTAAAGTTTTTATATTTTATCATTTCCAAAAGTGTTTTTTGTGCCCGTTAACAATATATCGAGCAATAAATATAACTTGAGTTATAGACTGTCATTTATGTAAACATATGAAAACGAAGGATTTAAATAATACATAAAATTGAACGTTGATATTCGATACGCGTTGTTTTTATTTTAATTAGAATTTTTTAAAAATTAGTGGTATTTCATAAGTTAAGATTCAGTAAGTCGTCAATGAATTGGAAATGATAAATTTTTAGTTATGGGTTTTTTTGTTTAATATAACTGATATTTTTTATATTTGTTGTGATTTTGCTAATTGTGATTGAAATTAATGATTTTAAATTAAAGTAGACATATTTATCATATAGAGAGATGGTATTTGCTATGTCTATCGGAGTGGTTATTAATAAAGTTAGTTAGTAGTTTTAATAAGTAGCATTATTAAAACTACCCTGATGGATTCTGCGGCAAAGACTGTTTTATATCAATAATTCGTATATAATAGTAGACTCGTGGAGCATAACCCGTCGTGATTATACAAATATATATTTATTTCAACATTGGGTATCCTTAATCCGGCCCTGTCGCGGCAATGGTAAGGCCACACGCGATCGAGTCCGGGTCTGCGGGGCGCGGGGTGAGGTTTCATTCATGTTGTAAGATCGGCCGGCTCATAACTTAACTTCTAATTTATTCCTCTCCCTTCCAAATCCTGTTTCGTTGAGACCTTCCCTAACACCTTTGGTATCCGTATGTATTTTTTAAAATAAAGATACTGATTTTTTTGTTGAATTATGTAGGTATTTCTTTCTAATTTAATTCGTTTTTTGTCGGTCGAGTGGTTACCGAATCCTCATTTGCAATTTACTGGACTGAGGTTTGATTCTATATAGTTTTATTATAAACCTGAGTTATATGAATTGTTAGACAATTCATTACAAAATATTTTGCATTAATTGTACCGATACATCTTAGGACAAAATGTCAATTTTTAATAAAAAATTCAAACGTTGAAGTAATTTTCACTCTGTCAATACGATTAGTTCAGGTTTTAACCTACATGGTGGCGAAGTAAAAACTTAATGGTGGTGAGTTATTTATCTCACAAAAGCCACGATGAACGATTTTAGATCAATATTTTTTGAAAAACCCTGCAGTTTTTTCAGTTTTGGATTAATTAATAGCAATATATTTCTTATGCTTCAGATAAAAACATCATGCTATGATAAAAAAACATGGTAAATTTTAAACAAAAATTTCGGGATTCGGGAGCAAATGTACCTACCTACCTATTTATATAGTGAAATAGACACAGACATCCAAAACAAACACATTAGGTACATTGGAACCGACGATCAACGAGAACAGATGTTTTGAAGTCGTGTTGGTTATGCCCCTTATAACTCAAAAACTCTGTAAAAACATTAATTCAGATATAACGGATTCGTCACTAATAGCATAATAAGAATTCTAATAAACCATCAAGATCAAGATATAGATTTAAATTCATATGAAACGAAACAAGTACGAAGTTCGCCGGGTCAGCTAGTATGGTAGTATCTGGGAAAGTGTTACTATTAGAAATGAGCAGTGACAGTATTGACGCCTACGACGGGTGTCAGGTTTCACCTCGATCGTCAATCGAAGCGACTCGAAGTCCCACCATTGAATCAAAGTTCCTTCGTCTATATTTATGTATGTCTTTAATTTTTACTTCCCCGATGGCCATTTAATATTGGACATGGGTCGTGTTAACGATCACTATATTAAATTTTATTTCATCGCGTCGTGTGTCCCTCTCTTTTTTATTCGACACATTGGTTTTTGTTTTTATCAATGAATCGGAAGAATAAGGAAAACAAGTTGAATTAAGTTTTATTTTGTGACGTGTTTGAACAACGTAAAAAACGTAATCGATGGTTTTAAGTTTATCCGAAAATGACATTTCGGATTTGGAAATAATATATTTAAAATGGCGTAAGAGACATTTTCTCGAAAATCCGTTTTTACACCATTAGGTATACGCAGTTTTGTTAGATCTACCGAGTCGGGTAAGTTATTGTATTCTGTCTATGGAATAAAGTACCTACGATAAGTACCATCACAACACAGTATAAAGAAAAGCGCTATGTATATCCTGTATCCATATGTATGCTTAAATCTTTAAAACTACGTCACGGATTTTAATGCTGTTTTCTTAAATAGATAGAGTGAATCAAGAGGAAAGTTTGTATGTATATAACATGTATAGTATACCCGTGCGAAGTAGTTATTATAAAATTAAATCATTTAGATAAGCGTCTTTAAGGACTCTTAGATTGAAAAAAAACTTCGAAAATTTTAGTAATTGAAATCATTAATTAATTATTAAATTTGTGATTATGTAACTTATTTCCAAATCACAAGATGCTTTGCCTCATACTGCAAAGGTATGAATGTCCCTCACGACAATTTAAATGAAATGAAATTTAATACAAATATATAAATATGGGTCTCTGTGACCTTAAATAAATATATTTTATACCGATATTATACCCCTTGTTTCTCACAACACACTATTCAGTGTCTCATACAATGTAGCGGAAACGTGTAAGGGTTGTTTTATATAAGCCGGAGGACAATGGAACTTCAGCGAGGTGATGATGGGATGATGGAAATCTAAAGATATATATACCTAATAAAAAAAAAACTGTAGAAGAGTGAATTCTGTACATTGAAAAAACTTTTCGCATTGTTAGAATTCCTTCCTACTTGTCGGTCTGATAATTTGTTACTTAATCACGCAAAATTTATAGAACGCATTTAAATGTAACTTCGCAGAATTGTAGTTTGTACTATTGAATGTACTAGTTTACTGGAAACCATACCTTCTGGGCCGGAACACGACAATATAATAAATACGACTATATAATGAATAGGTAAGATGGTGGATCCTTGCTCGGGCGAGATGCTGCACTGCACTCTACCACCAGTGGCCACATTGGAAGTGATTCATTTAATCCATGTTCTCCTCGTACGAGCTGCCTTGTAGGAAGGTAGATGGTCTATTCTACACAGGACGAAACACGGGGAAGAGTTAAACTAAAAATATAAATTTTTTGATGATTGTTGTCACAACTGAAAACATAACCGATTTTTATTTTTCAAAATCGGTCAAAGGAGTGACCGTAAACACCGTGAAACAAGATTTTCATATTTATGATAATTGTGGAAACCAAACACGTCCTTATGATTAATATGTTAATAGACTATAATTCTTTGTTGCAATTAATAATTAGAATAATTTAAAAATAAACACAGTAGGCACGAGCCTTAACGGTGGCACCGTATCGGTGGAATTAGCTTTCATGTACTTGGAGATATGCCGATCGGCCAGTACCAGCTCCCGGTCGACCGCCATGATGGCCGTGACCATCTCCACATTAAATATACCCATTTAATGATTACAATTTCTCGTTATAATTTATTTAAGCCGAAGCATAACAAGTTTTCGAATCAAGTGTGTCGCCCATAAAGATGCTGAATCCAGGGTTGGACTGAGGAATATTATCGTGTGGAACTAACCTTTGTCCCGATCCGTTTTAAATCCAAACGGTCTCTTTTAACAGAGCCGTAAGAATTAAAATGGCGTATAGTAGTGATTCACAACGATCGTTTCGAAACTATTGGATATTGATAGCAAGAATCTAAAGGGTTTCATCGACGATTCGAGATTAAAAATGAAATATTTCTTCTACAGAATAAATTAAAGTCGATATTCCAATTTCAATAAGGTCGGCGCGAATTTACCTCGAGATCCTAGAGGGAAACAGATAGATTGAAATCGGCTAAAGAGTGTGGACGAGAGCATCACGGTCCCAAGGGTGGCGGGGAACGTGGTGTGGATGGTACCGCCGTTGGTAATTCTTTATGAATATATGAGCTCGTTATCATCGCGGACGGGCTCGAGACGCTCGCGTCCGTAGGGCACACGCAGACATGTCGCCGCGCTAGTGTCGATACTAAATAATACATAGGGCTCGTCTGGGTACACGACCGGATCGACGTACGGCATCGACGGCAGATTGAACGATAGTTCCCGAGGAACTGGTTATCGTTATGGGGCGACTGGATGAAATTTATTGGCAATGCGATGGAGAAATGTAGCGAGCGGAAGGGGCTTGCGATTTTAATTAGGTAATGAATGTCGATGCCGATCTGCATATCGCTGTGCCGGCTAGCCGCTAGATTAATCAATTCGTTGGTTGTCTGAATTTCAAATTTCTTACCTAACCGAGTAGTTGTGCACGTGCTGGAAACATTATTAAATCGTATGAATTATAGAATGAGTACGCTGGACTTGTTTCATGTGTTTCGCCTCGTTGGTGACTAGATTTGTAAGGCGCACGAAGCCCAGGGTTCAATTCCGAGATCGGGAACATGCGGTCAACGAGGTTGTTTTTCAATTTTAAGTGTAGTATTATACTGATGAATTTAACCGGCTGGAAAAACGTGTTATAGTATTAGTAATATTGGGTATGAAAGATTGAATTTCCAAAAAAATCATAGCTTTATTCAGTTCTTAATTAGGTTGCGGATGCATGAAGAGATTGATGAATGTGGAGGAAGCTAGGCAGGTGTGAAGGGATCGTGACGTTTGGCATTCGATATTCTCTTCCTACCCCGCAGGGAACCTGGCGTGAAGCTATATAGTATGTCTTAATTGGGTCACCATTATTATCGTAACAATAAGTCCTCGTTTGGATACTCAGGGTCTGATTTTCTACACTTATATTTTCACATTTCACCATATTCTATATGTTGGTAAAGCCAATTGGTTGGTATGGCATCACCATACACTAGCTCAATCGGAGTGCCACCAACGACTTATCTATTTTTTCTGTCATAACTTTAGTGTTCTGTTTCTTTCTAGATGGTAGCATAGCTTAAGGTTCCAGATATTGATAATCAACGCGATCGTAACATCTATTGTGTCTACTGGCGCCCGATGTGCTCACCGTCGATAGGCGTATACTATGAGTATTACAATTTGCGAGTCAACCCACTACAATCGAATACTTCGAGTATTTTTATAATTCAGTATTCAAAAACCTAAGGTAAATTTTAATTCATCCAACTTATGTAAGAACATAAATAATATAATTGACATTCGATATATTAAGTATATATTTATTGAGTGGATTTAGTTTCCTCGTTATTCGTTTACTTTAATACCTCGTAACGTAAAATAATAAATCACTGAACGGAACATTCTTGTCGTTCGTTACTTGCTACTTCATATAAAAAATAATAAACGTAGATGCCGCGGTCGGTAAGTTACTTCTCGAAATGGACGTTTTTCAGATGGTTTTTAACATTTTAATTAGGGGTGCACATTACGCGGCGCGCCCCTCGCTCTTAGTCTGACATTTTTGTATATTTCAGTCTATTTAGGGAAAATTTTATTTTTCGACAAATGCGTGCTATTTTTGATATGCGTGCAGCCGGCCCCAGCCCAATGTTAAATCTCTGTGGGAATCGCTTCTTCCACGCGTTGTACATTTGATCTGTTTTATATTTCAATGTAGGTATTATTTTATCAGATGGGACAAATTTTTGCTTTTATATGTTTTTTAATCAACAAGTGTTGCTGTCATATGCCATTAAGATGGTACCGATGTGTGCGGTCATGTTTAGGATGGGCGACCATCAACGGGATGCTCAATTTTTTAATTCTTTATACAAATAAAATAATATAATACTTTTATGGAAAAAATGTAGATCAAGTTTCATTGACATCAAGTTTCGGTCTAGACAATGATTTCTTTACATCGGGATATATTTTTTTAGATCTATACATACAAATAAAAAAAAATGGAGTGTCTGTAAGTAATATCAATATAACCGCTTTTTACTAAATGCATATGTATATTTACAAGGGGCATATACCAAAACAACAATTCTTAGAATTTTCATCTGTTTGGCTGTGTATCTGTCTGTTTGTACCCGCTAATCTCTGAAACGACTGGACCGATGGACTTTCAACGGCAGACAGCTGATGTAATAAGGAACGGCTTAGGCTAATTTTATTTTAAAATTTTATTATAGATATGTATATAATAAAATAATTAAATTAAAATGTGGACGAAGTCGCGGGCACAACTATGGACCATGAAAGTAGTAGTAGTACTTACATGTATTCCTTATCCAGAAAATTGCTAAAAAGCATTGACGTTTTGTCAGCAAAAAAGTGTAAAATGGCAACAATCTATTGAAGCCGTAACAGACTTTAGCACGAAGCCTGACCGTGATCGTGTAGTTTACCAGCGACGATTAACTTCGGATGAAAACTTCAGTGTTTGAAGATGATCATCTCAAATAAACAAAAAAGCAAATCGCATAAAATATTAAAATTATTTTATAATCTCACGGACAATATGAGCAGGAGAAATACTTCGTTGTTAAGCACAAACAAACCCCAACCCCCTTACGTGTATCGGAATTTAACCCCTTTACAACCAAAAACACGCGCAACCCCTTATTTATTCGTCATCATATACATGCTGCTCTGTTATTTATGTACATAATATTATTGACTCGGCTTACTAGTCATGTATTATTGAGTAGTTTATTCAAAACACTCTGTTGTAAAGTAATTTATATGTCATGAGCTAGAGGAAACGTATGGATTGATGGATAACAGTGAGGATTGACACTTTCCTTGTGGTGTGTAAAAAATGTTTCCTATTTTTTACAAATAATGCAACTGGCATATCCTACTACCTGGTACGACCGTGACCCGTGAACGTCGGACTAAGACTAAAGTGCTGGTTATAAATTACCCAATGTTGAAAGAAGGGAGTCACCGGTTTAAATCAAGGAATGTTACATGAATCAAAATATCACAATGTATAGTAGGTACCTACAAACAAATAAGTATCAAAGTTTCCATTCGAGCTTTACATAACGTAAAGTTTTGTTTTAGATAAATAAGTATAATTACACATTGATAACAAATCCATTTGCTTGATCTTAAACTTTTCAACTTCGGAGCTTGATGGAATTTTATCGTGTACCTACACTTGTACTTTTCCACAATATACTTCATGTTACGCTTAAGCCAACTGCTCAACTTTGCAAACAAATTAGGGCTTTTTACCAGCGATTACGTTCAATATTTGATTGTTAGTTGCTATTAGAACATAAGTGATAATGAGTTCTACGTATAGTCAACGTTGCTATTATAATTTATATTTTAGTGCTTTTACAAATATAAAAATTCTGTCATTTGATAAATAATACAGTTCAGATTGAGTGTGTCTGTGCCGATTGCTAAATACGTTACACAAATAAATATCTTTGCAAAAATGACATAAATTAATGTACAGACAGTGTAACCAAGATAATATATGCTTGTGGTACAAGAGCTACTCAACCATGTTTTTACACAGAAATATTTAATAAAATCCTGTATACAAGTACAACAACAAGTACAACTATGTCATAACTTATTATAAAAACACTTAGCGTCGCTGGAAATCGAACCGATAAAAATAATTTATAAAACAAATGTTATTCGACGACTGACACACGCGTGTATTATTATCTCTATTATTGTTTTCTGTTGTAACAACTTTCAGATTAGTCAAAAATAATTAGCTCGTTACTTGAATGCAGCGAATGTTGGGGATTTTAAGTTTTACTTATAGTGACTAATAAAAATATTATAATACATTAGTTATTGTTACCGTACCGTACCAGTACTAGCAATTTTTACTCACAAATATTTAACGCGTACGTGCTTGCGTGTATGCGTGCGTGCGTGCGTGCGTGCTTGCGTGTGTGTGTGTGTTGGAAACATAAAAGTTTCTTTTTTAAAAAAAAATTCTATGCCGCTGCACAAGATATTTGTTTGAGCAAAATTAACTAATCCAATTTAGATTTATAAATCGGATTAGTTATTTTTGCAGTTGTGGTTTGTGGTAGATTAGTGAAGATTTCTAAATAGGTGTTACGACAGTAACTCACTAGGTGGCATTGTAGTAATATCAAGTCCTATTTGGGTGCGGAATCCCGTATAGAGTTAGTGGTTTTAAACAGATGTTACGGTGGTAAATCTCTGGCAAGCATGACAGTAATATATTATATATGTATTATGCATGCACTTCTACTCATTAGAAAATATAAATAAAAGCAACGGTTACAATATGATTTAAAATGAATGAAAAATAATTTGAATTCCCCCATTAAAGAGTTTATGTGACCCTATGAACTTAAAAGCAAAAACAAATTTAACATAATTATTATAAATAATTAAAGCAAGTTTAGAGAAATATATCATTTCTCTAAATTATTCATGTTACTATAAAACCACAAACTAGTTGTTTTAATGGCAGCCCCGGACGGAAATGTTTTGTTTTTTCTTTAAGTCGAGGGTTTTCAAATTGTATTATCCTTTTTCAATCATATTTCAACAGCCGAGGGTTTTTTAACTTAGTAAGGTTAAGTATTTAACGACGATAAAATAAAAATGTTAAAAATTGAGAATCATTACTTTCCTGTAATACAGTTTTAATTGAGTGCGGAATGGAAATATATTTTTAGTAGGTGCCAGAAAATATATTAAAAAAATAACGATTGTTAGCAATGACATGTGTCTTTGCTAAAGCAGCCGACCTCGCTCGTGACCCTTTCCATCTCCCTTCGATTATCTAACCTATGTTACAATTAGCCATCTCACAAACTTTAAGAATTAAGATTAAACTATTCCTTCACAGGATAAAATTAAGATACTTATTGTCATTTCTAATACAGAATGAGGAGGTAGACGGCTCCGTGTATTTCGAATGGCGTCACGTCACGTCATTTGTCGTCGTTAGCGATGACGCATGACGCAGCTGACCCCGCTTGTGACTTGCTCCATCACTCTTCGATCATATAGCTTGTGTAATGTTTGACATCTCCGCTCGTCACGATAGCTCCTATATATAAAGCCGAAAGTGATTGACCGATGTGTCAACGCACATGTCAAACTAAAATTACGTACAATATTACTCTTTATAGTTTAGTATATTATATAATCTTTAAAAAGGAATGAAAGATTTGTCAAATCCAAACTCTAAGGTGCTGAAATAGTGGAAAAAAGTTAGTATGAACTAAATAACCAGTGGGATGGCAAGCGCCGCCGCGGGCAGCAGCTAGTACAAACCTAAGAGTTAACTTATTATACTTATTTATGTTGCTGAATGAACTAGAGATACGCATACGCCGTGACTTTCAAGTGCTATAAATATTATATACTAGCGACCCGCCCCGGCTTCGCACGGGTATACTATACATGTTATATACATAAAAACCTTCCTCTTGAATCAC
>DVZL01004377.1:0-12986 GCA_018236625.1 Lasaia peninsularis | reverse complement strand
CAAATGCCTGTCCCCGTCGGGAATCGAACCCGAGCCTCGCGGTTAGGCGTGTACGCTAGCCACTCGGCCAACGAGGCCGTTTAGATATTAATAAAAGTTTATCTTCCTTGTTTTAAATGTTCGAGAAGATAACGGTAAACCGACTACCGCACGGTCCGGTGATAATCGATTTCGCTATCGCAGCGTATGGGAGCGGGTTACTGTTGCCGAGGGTTATGTGTCGTATACATTTATAGATCGGCAAAACGTGTGCCCTCTTTTACCAGACGTAGAAGAAATCGTGATTATTATATTATGCTGTGGATACAGGCAAGTATGTGGATCGTGACAATTGGCACTTGATATTCTCTGCCAAGTGACAAGGAACCTAGCGTGAAGATATTTATGGATGTATAATGAATTTACTTACATACATACATACAAACACACCTCACGCCAGGTCCCTTTCGCGGCAGTCAAAGGGCACTTAGATTTGCCTAGTATGCTATTCTCCACGTTCATTAATCTCTTCATACAAACTAGCCGGTGTCGGAGACTTTTGACACCACCCTCGGATAATACTTGAGCTATTTGGTCGTGGAACGTCAACCGAGGTCACCTCGGGTAACTACATCCATCCACATTCGTTGTTTTGTCAATCTTTCGTCATTCATTCTTTCTACATGACCGAACCATTGGAGCATGCCCTTCTCCTTTTTACACCGACACTTTCTTTCAATCCCACTCTTTCTCTGATCACACTATTACGAATGCGATCTGCGAGCATTCCACAAATATTGCGGAGCGCACGCATTTCGACCTCATTTATTCCATTTTCATACTGCTTCGGACATACCCAACTCTCACTTCCGTATAGTAACGTTGGGATAAGCACTGAGTTGAGCAAAACGAGTCGAATTCTATAACTTAGCGCTTTGAAGTATCAAACGCTTACCCAACGTTCCATTTACTATTCCCAGCACTCACTCTCCTTCCCACATCTACGGTGTATCTCCGATCCCTAATAAAAGCACTTCCAAGGTATATAATTTCATTTACCTGTTCCAGTACTACCTCATCAACCATGACTTGACATCCGTACTGGTTTCATCCTGACTTAACATAATGAATGTAACTTACTCCTAACCATTTTAACGACGCAATAGTCTGAACATGCAACATTTTGTAAAGATTTTTGAATGACTGCAAAGTAAATTCTTGGGTTTTGTATTAAAATATGGTTCGCCTAAACATTTCAAAATAAACATTTTACGCAATAAATATCAATTTGCATTGACATCAAATAATTTACACAAAACTGCAAAAAAACTGCCGACTTCAACTTAATTGTGATGTCTTCAAGATAGTTTGTTTTTGTTCGTATTCCAAAAAGTATTGAACCAAAGCCATAACATTTATACAGAGACAACTCTAAAGTAGGACTTTTCGTAGGAAATGTCCTACTTTAGACTTTTTTTCGCTTGTCGACGGATAAACGAAATTACATTTTTATTCGAAATGATTGGATCCCAGGGAAATCGAGAAAAAGCTTCAAAATTAATGGCTTTCAACTATTATAACCTTCCTTCTTTGGCAGTTTTGCACTTTACTACGTTTATTTCATTATCTTCACATGATATTGTTTTTCGAAGATTGATTTGTTCAATGTTTAAAAAATACAGAGTAATAAATTAACTGATAAAAAGACGAGACACTGGCTAGAGCACGGCGACGTTGGCAACGGCCAAATCAAATCATTTATGATGATGGAAAACATTAAATCTGTAATACGCATGAATTTTATTCCTACATAATTCTAGGTATCCTCACGATGTTTATCACCACATTTGACTTACTTTTTACTTACTCGTTACTTACTTTCTCCTACATATTACTTTTCGAGATTTGAAGTCGGACTACCACTATCAAAGTCCGAAGCACTAATTACTAATACCAGCGAAGAAAATCTTTAAATTATAATCATAAATACTAAAAAAACTTTATCTGCTTGATGAATGTTGATTCAATCCAACAATGACTGTTTTAACATTAATTTACTGTGTTTAAAATAAATTGACATGAAATGTGAAATATTCCTGACCTACATTTAACGGGATCAGCTCAGATTCGTCATTCGTTGATTATTCATGAATAGGCTCTCTTAAAATATTAAGGTTAATATGACTCGGTATTTTGAATGCCCTAATAAAGTTTGTTTTCCGGTGCACTGATAAGATAAAATTATTAAGTTATTTAGTTATGAGATTTGATTAGATGTTATTACTCATTATAGTAGGTCTACTACATTTTTCAATGACTGATTGAACTTGAAAAATTGGTTGTCTCGTTGGTCAGGGTTTGACATAAATGTCTAATGCCACAAAGCATCAAGTGGCTTGGGTACGATTCTAGATGGGGCAAACATTTGCGTGATGAACATTGATATGTCTGATATTAAATCAGAGAACACTTATATTCCGTGCATTGGGAATATCATCTGAAGTATGAATTATCATATATCCTGATGGTAATAAATACACGTCGCCTGTAGCCAGCAAAGGTGGAAATGATGCGTTATCAACCTGAGGCTGGGATGGTAAGTTTACCGGATCCAAACCGGAACACGACAACAGCGAGCACTGAAGCTATTATGGCAGGAATAGGTAATGCGTTGGTACCAATTCGGGCGAGTCGTTGCAAGACTCTACCACCTAGGCAATGTCACGGTGTTCATGACAATACACTCTGTGCTCGCCTCTTATGAGATGCCTGAGCCTACTTTATAACGGAACCCAGGCCACCAAGGGGCAAAAACATAATTTAAATCTGAAGAATATTAAACTAATTGTCTAATAGAAACCGTTAAGCCTTCCAGGCTCTCGCGGAACATTTCCGGGAACAAATAAACTGGTCAGGGGCACTGATTAACGTCGCGACGGAGAAGTCGTTGGAAATGATCGAGGACTGGGCTTGATATTCGTATCCTATTTGTATATCTACTCTTTAATTATGAAATATTGCAACTGGAACTTTTATATGTACATTTCTTTTATCAATTTGTCTTAAAAAAAGTACAAAAAATCGCTCTGTTGAGACACAGTTTTAACAGGTGACAAGTCCGTCGCCATGTCGAGCACAAATCAAAACCCAAGCGACGTTATTGTTTGATTTTTTAAATATAAATAAAATAAAAAAGTAATGTAATTTTATGTTTGGATATCTTGTAAAAACTGATGATGAAAATGAACTTGCATTCGGGCCAGCTAGTAAGTGATCATTGCCGCCCAACAACAACTAATGGATAGAAATGGTATAAAAATGGAATATTACTAATATCAAATTTAAAAGCAGACAAAATGCGAGTCGGACTTACACGAAGGGTTCCTTAGCATTAAATTTATGAAAAATAAAAAAAAGTTTGTTGTAAGTATATTTTATTTTGCTTTTTAGTGTTCGTTGTATAGCGACAACAGTAATGCATCAAATATTGAAATTTACGCTTATCACTCTTAAAACCGAATGATTTACGAAAAGATGTAGAAAAAAAAAACAAATTATCTTCATTCCCACAAGAAAACTGGTTCGAAATATTCAGTTCAGAAATGTGTAAGTAAATTGCGAAAGCGCGACAAAATAAATATTGGGTGATTAATTAAATCTCAATCAAGCTACAAGTGACTATAAATGTCATTTTAAAAGGTTACACTTTCAAAAACACACATTGGATTATTGGCGGCCATTACAGGACAAATGATGTCAGTGTTTTAAAATTTATATCGGCATTGAACAAAACGTATTAAGTATTATATTTTAATTTTATTAAATTTTGATTATAGTTTATGAGAACCTCATGGCAAAAACAAGATGATAAATTATCATCTGTCAACATACAAGGTACATTAAGTATTTTTTTATTTTGTATATCATGGCTAAAATATGAGAGAGTGACAAATTGATATGCTTCATCTCAACTGCAATAATATGTTTATTGTAATATTTTTAACAGTCACAATCAATGGTGCAATTTATTAAAAACTAATTTGTAAATGGAATTCAACATTTATTTGTGAAACTGAATCTAAAAAACTAGAATAAATATCTAAAAAAATGACGTTTTGACAGATTGGATTTGTGCTCAATATGGCGACGGACTTGCCACCTGTCATATCGTTGAACTTATTATCATCGAACAATCATGGGTTCATATGTATCTCTGCCTACAACTTCGGAGATATAGGCGTGATGTTATTTAATTTATTTTTATTTAAGAAGGTGAATTACTTAATACGTTCTTCCATGATCTCGGAGACGCGATGACAGACATTTTAGGTTACCTTGTCGTAAAGTCGATCTTGGTGTCGACAATGAAAGAAAATTAATTAAATAAGGTGGAAAACAGATTTTCTAAAACAATTGTTATTAATTTATGAATCCGTAATCACTTAAGTATTTTGCAAATGCAAATCAACACTTTGTATAACTTTATTATAAATTATTCACTACTCCTGATTATAATTTACATAATACTTAATAAAAAGTATATACATTCTTACATAGATTATTTTATGTCGGGTGTGTAGGCGTCCTTCATTATAATAATTTCTCCAAATAATAAAGAAGTTATCTTTACAAAAATGTTGAAATTCAAATTTAGTTTGTTACTTACTCAAGTTTCCCTTTTGTATATTTTTGTATATTCACTTGTGTTATAATTATTCTTAACCAAATTCAAAAAGTGGAGAATTGTTAATCATATGAATGTTTTCACGTGTATAGTGTACGCCAATTACAAACAAATTCGGACATCTTGTTTCTGAGATTCTGCCCATTCTCAGTAATCATCTCTATATGCATACAATTTTAAAAAACCAACAATAATAAAAAAAAAAACTTAGACGACACGATTTTTTAGTTTTTTTTTCTCTAAATTATTTGTAAGTTAATAATAAAGAAACATTGAAACTAAATAAATAGCTAATTATCATGAAGTTTATGTTTCAAAGTAGGTTTTTTAGAAACTACGACAAAATGAAACCAAGTGTTAGTCATCACAGAATACGCAGAAATATTCAAAAACCATTTAAACTTCTTTTTCGTTCTATCCTTATCCCGTTTCTATACATATCAGATAATATCGGCGTCCGTTATCTAATCTTGAGACTCGACAAGGACGTCGAATTTTTTTGGCTGGGAAAACTGACGTAGAATTTGAATACACAAATCTTATTTTTTAAATCTAGTTTAATTACAATGTTTTCATTCACCGTAAGAGTAATCAGAAGATGTACTTCAGCATGTTAAAACTCATTGGTCAGAGATCGAACTTGGACAACTAAAATGGAGGTTTGGTGGAAACTAAACGCCAGACCACAGAGCCTACCATATCAATTACAGTTAATTCGAAAGCACTTCTTATAATCCACCAAAAGCATAATGGTACGTCGATAAATAAAAAAATAAAAAACGTTTTCGCTTTCGAGTGTTTATAATTTTTTTGCATGTTAATATTTTAAAAGCACCATTTATCTCGCCAACCTGTTCTGTGAAGTCATTAAGCCCTTGACACGCGTATTTTGTCATAAATCAGCCTATATACAGGGGCCGTGGGTAGCTGCTATATGTGTCAAAGAAACATAGAGTTTTTATATAAGTCTGGCATATATATCTGCAGTTAACAGTACATCATTGTCACAAGTCAAATATATAACTTTCTCGTGTCACAGTGTTAGTGTTTTACATAAAAGTTATTTACTTAGACAACCGAATAATAAAATTGAAATGAGATTTTGCAGATTTACTCCGTTTACATAATTATTTTGTAGAACCATCATCTTACCTATTCTTGCCGCATAATCACTCCTCGCATTTGTTGTTTTTTAGCCTGGAGGGTAGGTAGGTAAAGTTTCATTTAAATTATGTAAAGTTACGTTTACTGATGCTTAACACTTATATACTTCAGCTGCCCCGGCGAACTTCGTACCGCTCTCACTTGAAAAATAGATGTTGGCCAATTCTCAGACCTACTGAATACGCATATAAAATTTGGTAAAAATCGGTCAAGCCATTTCGGGGGAGTATGGTAACAAACATTGTGACATGGAAATTTTATATATTAGATATATAGCAACAAGCTACGGTTATGAACATATTTAGTATCTTGTCCGTCTTTTTATCAACCTTTATTTCATTATAATCATACGATATATATACAATTTGCAGTGCATTTCCTAAATATGACCGGAAGCTATAAATCGATGTTAATACGGCCAACAAATTATGGTATTATATCACCTAATCCACATTGAATAAGGGTTACTTTGGCATGATGTGAACGAAGAAACATTTCTTTGTGGCGAGCAAAAATATGAATGAACTCGGTTTATCGTGGGTGTTTCAAATCCGGTCTTTGGGTCAGAACTGTGGTTTCGCGGTGAACTAAATAACTTTGGACAAATATAATTACCGCATCATGTTTTCCGATATATTTTACCACCTTCATTTTACTTTTATGACTTAGTTACACATTTATAATATACTAGTTAGTGTCCGTAAATTCGTCAGCGTAAAATTTAAAGTTTTGATAATAACTTGCAAACCCGGCGAACTCCGTTTCGCCATCAGATGGCTTCGTTTTTTGTAACATTTCGTTTCGTTATCTGTGCTGTAAACTTCACGGAGCCCTAGACCTTTCCAACGAATGCAGAACCATAGAAATCGGTTCGTGCGTTCTGAAGTGCGTCAGGAAGGAAAACCCGACTTATTTTTATATCGTAGATCAATTAGTTGCAACTTGTAACTCTCTCTCTGAATATGCGTTAAGATGAGGACCTTCGACATTAAAACCCCGGTTAAACCCCGTGTTGGTCCAGGCTCTTTTAGGATAGACTAACTGCTTTCTTAGTACTGCGAACCCGTCTACTTGTTGTTCTACAATGACGAACTTTAATACAAAGCTCTCTTTTATAATAAAAGTAGTTTACACCATTTTCCAAGGTTTTTTATATCAAATATCATCAAAATCAGTTTAGTTGGAGGCGTAATTGTAAGACACATATACATAAATTAATGTTTGTGTGTATGTCATCGATGAACTCAAAATCTACTGGGCCGATTATTACAAAAATCGATATATACACTCGCCACCAAGTAGCACTGCACGGTTTAGTTGTTGCCGTAGCAACGCGCGTCGGGGAAACCTAGTGATAATAATACCTATATAAAAATTTCGACGACGTAATGAAAATGAATAATAAAAGATGAATGTTGCCATTTGCCAAATTATTTAAATTGTATGTGTCGCTTCCAGCAAGGTTTTATATATAAATCAGAGTCGGTGACATATCGCGTTTCGTAATCTTTATAAATTTTAATTTTTTTACGAAATTTAGGTTAGGTTTTTTTTAATTTAGTAAAAGACAAACAAGCAAATGAATTTCCTGATGTGAGAAACGCCGTCGCCTATTTACACCAAAGGTGGTAATCGTGCGTTGCCAACATGAGGCTAGATGTTCAGCCTCCTGCGAGTGTAAAGTAGGTATAATTCAATAAAGCACGCGTATTAAATTTATTGTAAAAATCCGTTGAGATATCGGGTTAAAAAATAGGTTGATTAAATTTAGTTTAGTAATTTCGGTGTTTATCTAAGGTTGCCAACCGTACTATTGTAATATATTTCGGGACTCTACATGAACCCACAATTAGCCAACGATATGAGGTCCTATGATGCGACAGGTGGCCGTCCACCGCCATATCGGACAGAAATCCAATATCTATCTATATCCAATATCAGACAACGTTATTTTTTTGAGATAAACTAAATAAAATATAAGAAAAAGTTGCCGTACCCCGGGACCTCGTGTGTCAATGTCAGACACTGACCCCACTCGGCCACGGAGGTCTTTAGATTTCTTCAAAGCCAGCAAAAAAGAAATTAACCTATCGGATCGGACCAAAGAAATCAAGTCATTCTCGAGTTCTGCGCATAGCAACACATTTAGCCATTGATTTATATCACTACATATTATAAAACAAAGTCACTTTCTCTGTCTGTCCCTATATATGCTTAAATCTTTAAAACTACTCAACCGATTTTGATGCGGTTTTAGAGTGATTAAAGAGGAAGGTTTTTATGTATATAACACGTATAGTACCTGGATGAACGAGCAAAGCTCGGTGTTTTGTTAGTACATCACATTTTTTTGGAATTGCATTTGACATAATTTACAATGTTTTTCTTGTTTCTGTAGGGCTTTCAGTTTTCTCACAAAAAGAAGGAACTCGGAAAAAAAAGAACTAACCAGGGTTCAAAACCCAGTCCGGTTTTGAACCCGGGTTGCTACCTATTAAGGCGCCTGATTTTTAACTAAGCTATTCTAATTTCGAAAATATTGGCGAAATTTAGCTTTGTATTGTAATGATATAGGATTTTATTCCATGAAAACACGATTAATAAAAGAAACCTGAAAATAAAACCTAAGTAGATCGATTTATCGCCCCCGAAACATTGGGGATATACAAAACTTAAAGAAAATCGTTTGAGCCGTTTTCGAAAACGCTGCTATATACAAGAATTGCTTTTTTATCTATTTATGAAGATATAGTTTATTCCTAACATCAATCGTGACACTATAATTTATTATATACTCGTATATTGTTTTGTAAGTATATAATCTACAATTGCTTTCAAGAATTCACCCTTAATTACGCATCTACTTATTACTATTTTTTGTTCATAATTACGGATACGGTTCATATTTGTACGGAACCCTAAAAATGGTACAGAACCCTAAAATTGGTACAGAACCATAAGATAGATCTATAACATTTCTCTTTTCACCATTCACATTTTTAATTCCACTAATTTGGTTTACAGCTTACGTCCATTGGGCTATCATAAAATTCGCGCTAAACCCAGAACTCAAACAGTTCTGCGCCGGCTTTTGTTTGAACTCATTTACTAGAACAATAAACTCTTTGCCTCCGTATTGCGTGGTGGTAGCAAGAAAAAACGCTAAAAAATTTTGGCTTGCTAAATTTTAAAATTAGTCCATTCTTTTCTGCAATTTTTTGGACTCCTGTTGAAAACATACAATTTTTTATATGGCAACATTGTTGTTAATGTGGCAATGTTAATCAAATAACCAGCTCTCTTCCGTATTAAACTTAGGGCAAGAAGGTTGCATTTTATTGTACTCTGCATTATATATAGAAAATACTAGTTCAATTTTGTTCAACTCCATAAAGAGTGGGACGAACGTCTATAATAGCTGATTGGATCATGTTAGTCCGGGTCATCTGTGTAGAATAGACCAAACTTGTTACCAGGCTCGTAAAAGGCGAGCATAGGTTAACTGGGTCACTACCAACATGACCAATGGTGGTAGAGTGCTGTGCAGCAACTCGCCCTGGTAGGGATCCACATCCACCGCCTTACTTATTCCTGCCTCTATTATGTTATTGTCGTGTTCCGGTCAGGGTAGGGTAGTCAGTAGATTGCCCATAAGGTCTAATAGCTTGAGCACAGGGCAACGCTGCACCTACAACACCTATGAGGTCTATAGGCCACGTTTGTCTTTTACCATCAGGAAACCCGTGCGCCTGTTCGCTGTCCTATCCCATTAAAATAATATTTTTTTTATTACCAGTTCGTTTTATATGTTTCATGTATTTGAATATTCAAATATAATCTAATCTTGGATTGGACCTGGTTTCCCTTTTCAATCGCAGAGATATTAGCTCTGTGTGAAAACTGACGCACTTGTCAAATCCCTTAGATTAGGAAGCCCACCTCGACGTCGTCGTTATGGAGGTAGAAGTAGGTGCCGAAAGATCTCATTACCAATGAATCACCATCTCTTTGTTAAATAAGTGTCCATTATATTTTTTATTTTCAACAAAGATATGGTCGAACGCATAATAAACACATTACAATTGATAAGAGATATAAAAAGTAATCAAAAAAACTAGTTTTGTAAGTTGCTACCGAAAAATAACGCGTGCTCTAGTAGACGTCTTGTGTTGGTTATAAGTATCGTTTTTGTATCGCTTGTTGGTTAAATTAGCCATCATCATGGGCTTTTAAGCTTATTATTTCATTCTTAAAATTTAACTGTCACCGTTATTCAAAAAAATTACTTTGAAAAAAATAGTTTACACAAAAAAATAACAATTGTCAATAGTTTTACACCGTGTTGGTCCGGGTCTCTTTATGTAGAATAGACCAACTGCCTTCCTAACAGGCAGCGCGTAAGAGGCGAGCAAATGTTAACTGGGTTACTATCAACATGACCACTGGTGGTAGAGTGCTGTGCAGCAACTCGCTCGGGTAGGGATCCACCGCCTTACCTATTCCTGCTGCTATAATGACATTGTCATGTTCCGGTCTGGAGGGTAGGGTAGCCGGTAGATACATAAGGTCTAACAGCGCGACCACAGGGCAGCGGCGCACCTACAACATCTATGGTGTCTATGGGCTACGGGTGTCTTTTACCATCAGGAGACCCATGTACCTGTTCGCTGTCTTATACTATAAAAAAAATGTTTTTTCCAACAAAAAAATAAATAAATAAAACCAGGAAAATACTTGACTATGTTTCGTTTTTAAGTTTATTTCCTTACCTATGGTAATGTTGCAGCACACGAGGGCAATCCAAAGATAAATAGAAAGAACACAAGAAATAGATTTTATTGTACCTAGTCGGTTAACAGTTTTACAGAGAATGAAATATTTTAACAGTTTATACAAAGAGAAGACATAATAATAAGTTAAAAGGCAAAAAAACTTTTTAGAAAAAGCTTTTATTATTTTTAGAGTTGCTCTCAACGAGACCTTTCATTTGATACCCATATTGTAGGATTGCCTTAAAAATAACTATCCCGCCGTCTTGGTTGATCCACCATATTGGATTTAGAATGATGGCATGTACCAAATTGTTCATTGTCATCCAAACTAAACGCGTATACAAAGTTTCAGCTTAATCGGGTGAAGATATCTATTTTAAAATTGAATTCTAAGATTCTACCCGTGCATACATATTTACATACATACAAAGCAAGTTAAATAAAAGCTTTTAAAAATAATGTTTAAATATTACAAACTAGGGAATGTTAGTAAAAGTGATTTACTATACTATTCAAATGTCTACATACATGGTGCTGATAATTTCATGCCGATGATCTCATGAAATGCATGATGCAATTTATTAATATTTGAATCCATGTAGGCATAAACCTCTTAAGTAGACGGAATAAAAAGTAGTCAATAACCTCAATTGGAACAGAAGAAAAGTAGCCCGATCTGGGAATTGAACTCGGGACTTTACAGGGCTAACGATCGTAACAGGGGACAGCCGTACCGTTACAACACAGAGGCAAATAAAAAAAATATTAATTGTGTCAAAAATTACAAAAAATATGCTAGGAACTTAGGAGTTATTTTTTTATAGAATATATTTTATGTGTTTTACAAACACACACGTACATCGTCACGCCCGTCTTCCTGAAACGGTAGGCAGTGACATATATGCACACATGATCAGCCGACGATATTAGATCCGGTAGCCAAAAATCACCCAGTCAAAGACAGTCTGATGATGGTGATGATGATGAGAAGATACATACTTTCAAAGATCTCCGTACATACCGGGTTTCCTATTATGATGATTGTTCAACCATTTATATTGAGAGTTGTTATGGTTGTTGTTTTTAAACTACAACTTACCATTTAGAAAAAATATGGCGTAATTTGTAAAGTATGCTCTATTCAACAAAAAATCATTTGGCTTGAGCACATTGCCTCAGATCCCGTCTAGATAATAACGCACCAATAATATTTCTGGTATCTCTAGTCTACGATTCTACCATCAGTTGAGACGTTTGCTCGCTACCTGGTAACATAAACAAGATCTTTACCTTAAAAATTGTTCAGATAGGAGTCATTATGTTTCCTTGTTCTGCCAACTTATTGCCAGTAATCCTCATTAGAAAGTACCTCTTGCAAGAATTTTAACACCCCAGCCTCCGTTTAGTGTTTATTTGCGAAGTGTAGTTGTTATCATCAAGATATTCGTTTTTTACGATTAAATTAGGTACTCAATTTCAAAAATAAAATTAAACTTGATATAATTGTAAAATGTCGATTTCAATTTCATGATTATGTCAACTAGGTAAGTCATTATTTTTAAAAAAAAGTGCTGAACCTATTGTCATAAAATGTATATCGGACCACTTATGAAGTTACACCTATCTTATAAAATAATAATTAAACAAATCAATTCATAATTCACGGATGATCTCGTAAGAAACATACGAATAATTTGAGAAACTTTTACTTCTTGAAATCGTTTAAAAATATTATTAAATATTATTTAACAATTCGCCTCTGTGGTGTAACTGATAGGTTGTCGCCTTTATGACTGTTAACCGCCTAAGGTCCCGGGTTCGATTCCCAGCTCGGGCAACTTGAATGTTTGTCACATTATTCTGAGTAAGCATTACATTGCCGGAGATTGTAATGTGTCCGAAGTGGCGATAGGTTTTCCACGTATCACATCATGGGCCCTAGTACCTTGGCGAATCGTGGGTGTTCTAGTATATCTACTGGACTTACGAGTCGTAAATATACTAGCACATCTCTGTCTAACGCTTCACAGATAATAGGCGTGAAGGTACCTTTTTACCTAAGTATAATTTCATCGTAATTCGAAACGTCTCACAAATATTTACATTTATCTCAAGTAACATCGCTATGAAATGTGAAGTTAGTTTTCCTGAGGGAATCGTGTTCGTAAGGGCTGGAGTGCAATCTAGTTTACTTCCTTTATATATAACTAGCGGACGCCCGCGGCTTCGCCCGCGTAGATAATGGTTACCGCTGCAAAAAGCCTACTCAAGAAAGACATGGTCAGCTAAATAATTCGCAGGTCAATTAATAGAAACCGACACTAACATTGACGACGCAGTCATTATCCGCAGGCTGCACAGATTGTCTTTCTGTGGATGTTGAAGTT
>DVZL01004376.1:0-12987 GCA_018236625.1 Lasaia peninsularis | reverse complement strand
GTGAATAAGCTGTATCTAGGCTGGCATGTTCCACCTTCCACCACATCGTCACTTAACATCGGGTGAGATGGCGGTCAAATGCCTTCCTATATGATTTTTATTTCAGTTTTCATTTTTTCTTCATCGTTACATATAAAACTAATTTGCTTCGTTAAAATTCGAGAACGGCTGGACCAATTTGGCTAATTTTGATTTAAAATTTCCACGGAAGTACAGGAGAGTATAAAGTTCGTGAGAAAGTGCTAAGAATATTTTAAAAGGGGAATACGAAATTGTTATTTTACTGTATTTCTAGATTTTTTTACATAAACCTTCCCTTGACTTTAGCCAATTATCTTGTTTGTCTTCTTGTGTTATATAATACTAGCTTACCGCTCGGGGCTTCGCCCGCGTGAATTATTTTAACACGGACATTTTTCCGATTTTTGGTACTTATTGCGTAAAAAAATACCCTCTTTTTAATGTAGTCGATTAAAAAGTAGCCTATGTCTTTCCTCAAGGTCAATTCTATCTCTGTACTAAATTTCATCAAAATCGGTTCAGTAGTTTAAACGTGAAAGCGTAACAGACAGACAGACAGAGTCACTTTCTCATTTATAATATTAATCGATAATCTTGTGTTTTGTGCTAAGATAATATGTCCAACAATGAAAATACTTGAACCTCAATTTCAAGTGCTAAAAAAAATCCACGCCTATATCCCCGTAATGGTAGCTGGAAGTACATATGCACACACGTTTAGCCGACGAAATGATGATAGCCGGTATAGTGTGACGAAATACAAGTCTGTCATCATATCACGAACAGTTGAAATCTCAGACAATGTTAAAACTCATAAAAACAAATTTCTCTACCAGGGAATCAAACTCGAAACCTCATACGTCAATGTCAGACTACGACCACAGAGGTTTAACAAGTGATCAGTAATACTATTATGCGACTTTATTAAATATTTATATATGACTGGTTGCCAATGGTTATATTTCTGCCGTCATTATTAATGAATGTATATTTTCATTACATCGTTTATACATTTATTCAGTAAGACCGTCCGCGTTGGGCATAGACGAATAACTTTTATCTCAGTTTGACTACAAAGTACACCATTATTTATCATTAATATAATAATATTCATAGGGATAATCTACACAGATAAATAAAATTGGAATGTCTGTATGTAATATTAAAATAACAGCTTTTTACTAAGTATGTATGTTTACAAGGTACATATACCAAACTAAGGCTTGTTAGAAATTTTGTCTGTCTGTTTGTTTGTACCCGTCTCTAAAATGACGGGATTTTCACTGGCAGATGTTGTAATAAGGAATAGCTTAGGCTAATTTTATCTTAGAAATGCGTAAAATAAAATAATCAAATGAAAACGCGGACGAAGTCGCGGGTACAGCTCGTCTTATATATTAAAACATTATATGTATATAACTATATATGTGTGTCTGTTGAAGAACTCCACGGGAATAAAATTCCTGATTTTTATGAAATCTTTAATGTGTAATATTCAGTAGATTTGAGAGAATGTCGTAAAGTAATCTTATAGCGTTCGACCAGTCATCCGGCGAATCTCATTTTTCAGTTGTAATGGTTATTCTGTTATTCGAATAATGGTAATTCTATAATCTAAGTCAGTAGTTTTTTAAAGTTTCCATTGTTATAAAAAAAAATATTTTAGTATAGGTAATGGCGTTTTGTAGTTATCTACAAAAACTTTTAGAAAAACAAAGTGGTTTCTTTACTTTGTTTTTAATATGTGTAGACAAAATTCTTTTAATATATTTTAATGTTTAATTCGTAGTATGTACTACAATTGTAGTTACGTAGTAGGGGGCTACGAATATTATAGCTTATTTTTGCGCTACGTTAACGTAGAACGTATAGTATTAGCTACGAAGCTACGCACTACATTTTTCTTTTATTTTGTCCCTTTTCTCAATCGACTCCCAAAAAACAGGTTTCTAAATGTCCTTCTAAATGACTTTGAACAATGACTATACGGTGTTTTATTTGTGTTTAGTTTAAGATAGAACTACGAAACGAGGAATTCTTTTTTGTTTTCAAATGTCCTCAGAAAATTTCTTATTCTGTATATTTTTGTGCGGTATTTTACTGGGTGTATTATTTTTTTTTAAAAGTAAGCAGAATTTTATGTTAGTAGTAGTATAACAAGATCTGACAAGTGGTTTTTTCTATTATACTTGGTAATGCCAAATTTTATTCACGCGAAAAAAAATTAACAATAATAAATATTGTAATTGTAAAAAAAAAGTAAATTATAATAAAAAAATACAAGCTTTTTCGAAAAAAAAATACTTTTAATTTATTCCCATACCTACAAACATTTTCAATTGTCAATGTCGGTTAGTTAGTGTATATTATTTTTATTATTAATTTTTTTTCACATACGCCATACAAAAGGTACTTTTGATGTGTCTTTATAAATTCTAATGTCAGATAATTTTAAAAATTATAAACTTATTAAATGGGCATTTTTTCCCTTTAATCTTAAAAAGAAATTTATATTTAATTATATAATATGTTTTGATAAATAATGATAAGTATGGTGCAACCGTTAAGACAAATTTCCCATGAAATCGGATCTATTGTTGTTTAAAAAAAAGGAAGAACACTATTATAATGAAAGACTGCAATTGAGACCGACGGCTTGACGTACCCTCGTATATATTTTACAATTATGAAATTTTATTATAATATTTATAAATAAAATTTTTAACACGACGCGATCGAAACTAAACTTATTTTGATGTAACTAACGATAGAGAGGGAATCTGTAACTGGTCGCTGTTTCCGTAAAGTGACAATATTTAAAAGAAACCATTTCGCCTCTGCGGTGTAACGGTACAGCTGTCACCTTTTAAGAGCGTTAACCGCGTAGGGTCCCGGTTTCAATTCCCCGGTCGGGCAACTTTTAAACTTTTAACTTCTTAAATGTTTTTCCTGAGTAAGCATTACATTATCCGAGATTGGAATGTGCCCGAATGATTAACAGCTAGTTAAAAATGTGTAGTAAAAATGGATACCGTAATCCCCCCCCCCCCAATAGGAACATTATCATGTACCGTGCACTGATGTGGCTATCGGAATAATATACTCGTAACTAGTTAAACTGACTGCACTAGTAATATAATACAGTATGTAAATTTCTTTTCATAAGTTTACTATATGATGATGACGGATGATGGAATCATCTCATACCTACGTAAAAATATTTATTTTAAATTACTAGATTAAATTAATAATAAATCTTACCCTAAATAGTGTGTTTAAGGGGGCCCATCTTTGATTATAATTCGTTTGTTAAATACGTCCTTCCCCTGCGACGTTTAAGAGAAGACTGAGTGAAGCAGAAATCCAAAATCAGCCTCCAAATGCGACCAATACGCTTGACCTCTGATATATAACGTAAAACCCCTTTATAGCTAAGTCGTTATTTACCGGAGGGCGACGAGGAGGGTCTACTAAACTGGTTTAATCTTATCAAGCATTTTCTCGTACAAGCAAAAACCAATCTTATTGTGAGAAAATAAAGTTGTTTATTGCGAAAGGCTTCTGTGAATCCTGAAAATGAATTACATGATATTTGAAATTAAATTTTACATCAAAGACATAAGGTTTATATTGGAGTGTATAAGGGAATCAAAGCTACAGGTTCTTGATAACTTCTCGCTGAAAGTGCGGTACTCGGGTGTCACGGGAAAGTGCGTATCTGAAATCTACTTCAACTATTAAACTAATTGATAAATATTAAATTATTTTTATTACATAGAAAGGTAAATAAGTAGATGAATTTCTAGTCATATTTAGATACTAAAGAGGTTAACGGTGCTTGCCAACAAGAGTCCAGGCTGTTGAGCCACTTACGTAAATTAATTAATGGACTACCCTAACCTCAAAAGCGGAACTCAATGACAGTGAGCACTGACATAAGACAGACTGTTTTTTACCAAAAGTATAATCTTATTTTTATAAAAAAATAACCTATGCATGCCTACATGGTTATAAGCACTACAGATATCTCTTCAATTGAAGACTTATATGCTTTTATTTATACGTAACTAGCGACCCGCCCCGGCTTTGCACTTGTATACTATACATGTCATATAAATAAAAACCTTCCCCTTGAACCACTCTGCCTATTTAAAAAAACCACTTCAAAATCCGTTGCGCAGTTTTAAAGATATAAGCATACATCGGGATATAGTGGCAGAGAAAGCGACTTTATTTTATACTATGTTGTGATCTATGAATAATTAAATTTAAATTAAGTAATTTTATTTTAAAATGACATCGATTTTTTTGCCGTATCAAATATGAAGTTTTTTTTAATTATATGTTGTCATTATGAATATAGATCACAATTAATAATTATGAAAGACATAAATGTTTATATTGCAATTGGTTTGTAGAATGATGTATAAATTAATAATTTTACTATGTAAGACCTAAGAACTGTATACCTACTCTACTAAAAGCAAGTGAACTTGAAATACGATTTACGATACGATTTTAGGTTCACCCCGTTTCAAATAAAAAATATTTTAATTAAAGCTTAAATCATCCATCCATTAGATACGATTTTAGGTTTAACCCGTTTCAAATAAAGGTTAAATCATCCATTCCCAAAGTCGATATTATTATCCAAACTCCTTAGGAGACTCCAAACCAACTCCGTTCCTATCTACATGCAGCTTAAGATATAAGAATTTAAATTGTTTGTGAATTAAATTGATGGACTAGTTTGAAATAAATATTTTTTATAATATTGATATCATCGCCTCGTACATCGTACAGCGCGAGGCTCGAGTTCAATTCCTAACAGGAACAGGCACAACGCATTTGTTTGTATTTGTATTTCCGGGTCTGGGTGTTTAATAAATTTATTCTGGTAATTAATTAAGTACATATGTCGATGTATTAGTATTGTTTTCTAACACCCATAAAAGAAGAATATAATTGACTTGTTAGATCAATTTGTATAATTTTTCTAGATATATTTATTATTCATTTAAATAACATCAAAGTCAAAAGCTGCGAAAAAAAACTGGCAAGAAATTTAAATCAAAACTCAGACACGTCATTTTCTTCTAACCCAATGATAAGGGGTCCTTAATTTCTCTAGCCATCCCTTACCCACACTGGGGTTTTAATATGTGCATCTCTTTTCAATTGTAAGTAGAATACTGTTTTATGTCCCATATAATAAATACACCAGGGTTTGGCTGAGTGATTACTTTTGATGGATACATTAATTATACCATAACTAGCGACACGCCCCGGCTACGGACGGGTTTATTATGTACACTCAAAAACTATTCGACAGATTTAGATGTAAAATTTACAGTAATATAGCTTACACATGAGAATAACACATTGACTACCTTTAACCGACTACATTAAAAATAAAGTAGGTATGTTTTACGCAATATGCATTTTAATTCGGAAACAATCCTACACTTTGATATTATCTAAACTTTCCTCTTGAATCACTCTATTAATTAAAAAAACGCATCAAATTCCATTGAGCAGTTTTAAAGATCTAAGCATACATATTGGGAAAAACGATTTTGTTTTATACTTCATGATAAACTTTTGGAATGACTCAAATGAAACAAAACCAAAGCGCGCAAAAAGTAATGAAATGAAAAGTTTATTTTAAGATAAAAATATTAAACTTTGTAACCGACTTCAAAAATGGAAGAGTTTCTCAATTTAACTCTATGTTTATGTGTACGTGTTACTTGACATTTTTTTAGTTACTTGTGTATGAAGTTTCAAGTAATTTCAATTAAATTATATGTGACCAATGATTTCAAAACATATTTACCAATTATTTTTGAAATACTTGACAAAATATTTTTGAAATTGCAACCGTATTTTTGCAGTTTTACAGTTTTTATTTTTTTTTATCCACGCACAAAAATATTAACAAATAATAGACTATTTATTTATAACCGACTTCAACAAAGGAAAGGATTCTTCATTTGCTTTGTCTGTATGCTTTTTTTCTATTGTTATTCAATTACTACGTCTACTTTTTATGGATTTTGTTGATTCTCATTTGATACTAGCTGTACGTAGGCGATTTCTAAAATAAAAGTTGCTTATGCTATTCCTTATTACATCAATTGTCTGCCAGTGAAAGTTCCTTAAAAATCGGTCCAGCAGTTTCAGAGATTAGCGGGTACAAACAGACAAAAATTCTGAAATATATTATTTTGGTATCTGTACCTTGTAAACATATTTTACGTAAATACTAGCTGTGCCCGCGACTTCGTCCCCGTTTTTATTTAAATTATATTTTACACGTTTCTACCTAAGAGACCGAGCTTCGCTTGGTAATTTTTATTTTGGAGTTTTTGACAAAACACTAAAGAGAATCTATAAAAAACTTTCAAAACAATCAAAATTACCCAACCGAAAAGAATTTTGCTTAGTAAAAAATTGAGTTTTCGTGAAACAAAAGACCTATCTAGATCAATTTTTTATCCCCCAAAACACCTATGTACTTACATTGCCTATTGAAACTTAGGGTGTTAATAAATCAGAACATTTACAAAAAGGCTTTTCGTGATTTAATGCACGCAAATTTCAAAATAAAAACAATCGTCAAATTAATATTTCTAAGTAAATAATTTTCTAAATTCATTATAGTGAGAGCAAAAAAATCCTCCAAAAATGCGAAATAAATAAATGTAGGTAACCATTGTTTTTCGTTGAAATATTTATATTATGGATACTAGCTGACACGGCGAACTTCGTACCGCCTCACAGCCAAATGCCAATGCATGTCATGTTACCTTTTAGCTGAACTAATTTAGGCTTTGATGAACATAATACACTGATACAAAATAAATATCAATATGGATAGATATATAAAAGTTATTTATTATGATGAATAATACATACAGAAAGAGAATAAAATTAAAAAAAAACAAAAATAATTTTTCGCTAACCTATAGAGTAAGTTTTAAACATTATTTCTGCACGGACACATAAATATTCTGAGGAACTTCTATGTAACTGCTTAATGCACTATTCAAACTTTTTAATTGATTAAAAAAAATACAGACACTGCAGAAATGTCATTATTTACAGTATTTGACAGGATGGACAACAAATGTTCATGTGTTTATTGAAAATTAATTCATTTTTCATAATTATTTATTCATCTAGTTTTCAATGTTTTTAAGATCTATTCTGCTAATCCAACGAATTAAAAGCCATGCAAATTGGTCATGCAGATCTCGAGTTATAAGTGTTGTAACAAACCCGACTTTCTTTTATGTATATAGATAATAGATTATAAGGAAAAATATTAACTAGCAGGTGAAAAATTGTCAACTCGCATATTGTGGTGGGAACGAACGACTGAGTCCACTGACTTTAAAGTAGGTTTATCAGTTTAAGAATTCATTTTACTATTTTTGTTATTTGTTATCATTTGAAAACTATTCTACATGGTCAGGTTATAGAAACAGCTCGAATCGTAAACAATTTTAAGGGATTCCACCTATAAGTAATGTGGTATGGCCTATTTGCAGCATAACAATATACATTTTTTTTTAATTTATTATCCACAAGATTAAAAACAGAGTAATCTTAACAACATACCTCTTAGACCACAAAGGTCCTTATAAGATATTTTATTAAAAACAAAATTCAGTGACACAAAAAATAAATAAATATGCTTATGTATATATGCGTTGAATAAACACACATATAGATACACATATATAAAAAAGTATCATAAAATTTAGAACGCATGCAATTCTATAATAAATAAATAATATATTTACTTAATCATGTTATGTAAATAATGACCCTTTAAGGTTTTTGTATGTTTCTTTTGGTTATAGTTTGCTTTAAGCTATCAGGTAAATCGTTAATGAGGTGGAGTACAATATAAGCAGTTATCCTATAACCATAATAATTTTTAGCTCTATTAGTTAATATTTTTTTCCTGGCGACATTTCTCGTAAGTATTGGATGTGAAGTAATTTCTTGTATGGATGAATTAAAGTATTGTTCTTTTAAAATGTTTAACTTAAATTTAACTTGTATAGGAAATGCTTTACAAAGATAAAATAATTTATAATCGTTGTCTTTACACTCACGTCTTATACTGGGTAAGACCAACTATTTAAGCAATTTAAGCAACCTATGTTATTACAGTGTTGCCAATTTTTCCAGTTCATATTTTACATATTTGTGTTTTTTATTGGGCACAGGCGCGGCGCCCGTAGCATTTGCTGCCTGCATAAATTGTAAATATTATATATATGACTAACTGTGCCCGCCGCGCGTTGCTACGCCAACTTAACTGTGCATCGCCACCTGGTAGCGTGTGACATCGATAAGCATATCTTCCAGAACTTAATTGAAAATTGAAAATGTCAATTATAAGTTATATGTGAAAAAGTACATATGTGTTTCTAATTTAAAAAATGAATAATCTGTATCATTATTAGTCATGAAAAAAGGAACCGACGCAAATAACCGCCTTTATCAGGAATCGAACCCGAGCCTCGTGAATTGGTCGGTTATATTAGACGTGTACGCTAGCCCCTCGACTTACGAGGCGGCAAATACTCCAATCAACCATTTTCAACTTCTTATCGACGCACAGTAAACATCTTAGGTACCTACATATCTAGGAGAGGACTATGTTGAAAGAATGCAGACGGATTTTCTGATACATACACGTTACCCACAGGCACCAAAAGTGATTGTGCTACGGAGCCAAACTTCTTGTGTAAGTTCTCAAACTACTCACCAAACCGGAACACGACAGTTTATAGTACTGAATTTACCTACCATCTAACATCCAGATAAATCTCTATGCATTTATCACTATAGACTTTGTATATCTATACGTATTCGTTCGAGGCTTTTGTTTATTTATAATAACGCCGACAATACCAGCGCCACCTGGTGGCGGGTTACATATCATATAAACCTTCTCCGTGGAAAAATACATATAAATGTATACCAATTTTCATAATAATCGGTCCAGTAGTTTTTAAGTTCATCGATGACATACAGACAAACACTCATTTGTATACATATATATGTAAGAAGACTAGCGACCAGCCCCAAATTTGCACGCATTTAGGTATTGTACGTGTTATATGGGTATATATTATAAAGCATCCTCTTGAATCACTCTATATATTAAAAAAATATATATGTAGATTAAAAAAACCGCATCAAAATTCGTTGCTTAGTTTTAAAGATCTAAGCATACATAGGAACGACTTTGTTATATATTATAATATAGTAATATGTTTAGTTGAACATATATCTACTGTTACTGAAACTATTTTTATAGAATTTTATCAAATTTATTAAGCACTAGGTACAATGTCACACATCACTGCTGTAGAATTGATAATGTATCCTACAAATGAAAACTCCAATTCCCGTATTTTTCACGAAATTTGTGCTTGATAAAAAATATTTGATTGAAAGTCTTATAAAACTTTGCAGGTGTATACAGCCTTAACGTCTCAGAGTAAATAATCCAAATGGATATAATTGATAGCCGTGACGTCACCGGAGATTAGCCGAGAGTGGCTAGCGTTGTAGCCGCTACAGAATATGGCATGGAGACGGTCGATTTAAATAATTTGGAAAATAAAAAACAAGTGAAACAAAATCTCACCCTTGAAATAAAAATTAACGAATTCAAAAAATGCGATTTGTGATAAATGAGCTAGAAAACACTTAAAAAACTATAGTGTTGAATAGATATTGATGTATCTCTTGCATATTTCGCGATTCGTGGTTTTCAAAATAGTAAAATCGAGTTTACAGATTTCGAGTTAAGTCACTTTCATTCTAAATGATAATAGATTAAACGAAACCGAAACAAACCAATCAAAATAGAATAAAAATTAATTAAAAAAATAAAAATTATTTGCAAAAGATTATTTAAAAGTTAAAATCCGTTGAGTAATTTTAGGATTAATTATTTATGTGCTAACTATTGACTGCACTAAACGTGTTGTCTGTTTCTTTCATTTGCGTTGAAATGAAATAGCGAAAACTAAAAAAATAAAGCTTGGTATCAAAAATATATTTTATCTATATACATACCAATGAGTATTTCCAACTACATTGTGTGAGTACTCTTACGGGGAAGGAAAACGTCGTAGGGAGGAGGACGAACCGATAATGACGAAAGGGTAGCGGATACTCAATGTTCCAAGCCTGGTTATAGGCTTCTTTTAGTCGCATTTACTTAATGGATTTCTGTGGAAAAAGGGACAAAGTCAAAGTCTAAACTTAGCTATAATTCAGTCTGATTTTACTTCTTTTTTGTTGAACAAAACATTGTTTACAGAATGTCCCAAATTTTTTTTTAAGTTGACGTTTGTATATATCTTGTAATTCAGGGATTACAAAAACAACCTTCATTATGTATGGTATAATAACTAATATAACTTTAAACCTGGAATGTACAGGAACCTTTGACCGTACTTATATATTAGAGTCATTTTAAACTGGTATATGGATTTTATCAGGGAGGCGCTGAAAAGATTAGTAGAACCATCCTAGGGCAGTATAATAAGAAATGCCTTAGAAAATATTATGTAATTGTAAGGCGAGAAGTGAATGCTGACAACTTCGTATCGCAAAGAGGCAGTAAAATTGTCACTTTTCGTCTCAAGTATACCTGAGATTTTTTTACCGATAAATGTATACTACTACTTTCCTGCTCGATAGAGTTGAAAAGTGGCAACTTAGCTAACCGCTGTGGATGACAAGTTGTTTCCGACTGGAGTATAATTTAATAACTTTTCCAACAAGCCACCGCCGCTAAAATTGTGAACGAAGTCGTCGGTACTTGCGTGGTTAGTATTCGAGTTTTACGCTACGTTTAATAGTAGGTACATAAAAATTAATTACCCAAAAAATATTTTTTTCATCGTTCTTTATTCGTTTTTAGGGTTTTGTAACCAAAGGGTATAAACTAGGCTCTATTCCATTCATTCGGACATTCCGCTGTCCGTCTGTCTGTTTATCTGTCACCAGGATGTATCTCGTGAATCATTATAACTGGACAGTTGAAATATTCACAGATGTTGTATTTCTGTTGCCGCTATATCAACAAATACTAACAACAGAATAAAATAAATGTATAAAGGTTGCTCTCAAACAACAAATGTGATTTTTTAGCTGTTTTTACAAATAATGGTAAGGAATTTTTATGCGCTTGTCGGAATGCATTTGACCTGCTTTTTATAATATCTTTTCCGTTAATGATTCGATAAGTTTTTACAATAAAAATTCGAAAAACAAAAACTAAATTTTAAAAAAATAATGTCGACTCCATAGCGCTTAGAATCAGTTTTCAGGACCCTAAGGACCGCTTTAAGTGTTGGAAAGGTATAGCTGTGGTCAGTTATGTGCGAGACAGAGATAGAAACACTTAGTAAAGATTAAAGAAATTGAATACTATGGGATTGTTGAGAAGGGGATTTATCTCAAAATATATAATGATGATAACCATAGATCGTTTTATGTTTAGTTCTGGTCTATTGTAGGACTAGGATGCACAGTATAGACATATCTGGTTTTTTTTCATGAGGCTGTGAAAGCCCTTTCAGGATTATTTAAATTTACTTCCTGTCTCATATAATAGGAAGGAAAATATTATCAATAGGTACTGAGGAACCCAAGATTATGATTATCAAAATTGTTGTCTATTTGTCTTTAAAAACAAAATAAAATATATTGTCACGCTCATATCCTCGAATGAGTAAGCAGAGGCACATACTTTTGCACCCACGGTTAACCAACGATAATAGATACCAAGACGTAACAAGTATCATCGGTTCAATTTCAAAATTTAGCAAGTCCGTCGCCATAGTGGACAGAAATTCAATCTTAAGGAAAACAAGTTTCCCTTCCCAGGACCTCGTATGTCAAAGTCAAATGAAATTTACACTTGACAGAGGAGATATTTTTGTCTTTTTTGCAAACTGATCTAGAAAATAACTGACTATAGATATAAAGCTGTTTTGACAATATAATAAAGGCAAAATTTTGAAAATACTCACGCTGATTAAAACGTGTTTAAAAAAGGATAAAATTAAATGAAAAACCCAAATTAAAGCTTTATTTTTATTTGAACTTTAATATTTACTTGAACTTATAAACTTCACAAAAAATACCGCCGGGTTTGCCGTTAAATGAATAAGTTATTAGGTTTTATAGTAACATAAACGATTTAGAGATATTTTATTGGTATGCTTATTTATACTAAAGTTATACCTAAATAGTGATGGCAGCCCCCGACGATTTTTTCGTATGAAAGTACCATTTATATATCTATTATATGTCTAACATTTGTTGTAATAGCAGCAACAGAAATACATCATCTGTAAAGCCCATTATTTGTGACCGAAATGGCGACGGACTTGCCACCTGTCACATTATGGGACCTAATATCGTCTAAATAGCCTTAGAATGACAACGAATCTTTAATATCTATAGGCAATACATTTCTTACCTTCAGGAAATATTATAATAAAAATCATTAAAGTTTAGAAGCGAAAAGTAATAAGTATAGTCTTCAATAAAATTGGTCCAATATAGATAACGTCACGTCGGGAATCGTCAGATACTCCAGCAAAGTTTGTCCGTATGGAGATCGGACCAGATGGATTGCATCATGTAATTATCGTAGTGATTTCGACATATGCTGCGGATATTTCTCTTTAAAAAACTACATTATTCGCCATTTTGTAGCTGCGGCCATCTTGTATTTTATCTAAAAATTTCTTTCATTTGAAATCCATATATTGGGATTATGTTTTGAAAATTTCGTGAAACTAGTTTTTAGTTTAGTTTTTTCCCCGTGTTGGCCCGGGTGCCGTTGTAGAATAGGCCAACTGCCTTCCACCCAGGCAGCTCGTAAGAGGCGAGCACAGGGTCTATTGTCACCAACAC
>DVZL01004375.1:0-12990 GCA_018236625.1 Lasaia peninsularis | reverse complement strand
AAAATATAGCCTATGTTACTCGTGGATAATGTACCTTTCGAATGGTGAAAGAATTTTAAAAATCGGTCCAGTAGTTTTGGAGCCTATTCATTACAACCAAACAAACAAACAAACAAACTTTTCCTCTTTATAATATTAGTATAGAAAAACAACACTGATGAACACTGACATTACACTGGTTTGAAACTTGTCAACGGTCGTCGTGGTATTATTGATAAATAACATATAAAAAACCGGCTATGTGCGAGTCGGGATCAAGAAAGTGTTCCGTCCCATTAACTAGAGATTTTTACCCTTTGGATACGGAACGCTAATAAAGAGGATATAATACGAATTGGACGAACCTACATGAGTAAATTAAGTAAACGTCATGACAAAAGGCAACGAGACGGTATTTCATTAGACAAACACATTGCGTAGACTTCCTGATGTTTCTGAAACATGTGACGTACGAATGGATCAGTGAAAACGTGACACTGCGGCGTTTCCGCACACGTTACGTAATCATGTTATGTCAATATTGTAAAGTAATACTTCAAGAAAAGAGCATACTAATACCTAAAAGGTCGGCAACGCATCTGTGATACTCCTGGTGTTGCGGGTGTTCGTAGGCGGCGATGATCGCTTACCATCAGGTGATCCACTTGCCTATTTACCTCATCTTATACATATTTATATAAAAGTAACAGAAGGCAACTTGTTAGGATATTAGACTATGTGCAAATCTACCGGTAGCGGTGACATGGACACAAAAAGATAGAGCACTGATTTTATGAAGGCAGACATGGGCAAATCTCTAACACAATAATGTATAAAAATAAAATTGGAGTGTATGTATCTAATTTTACAATAACCGCTTTTTAACAAGTGCATAATATATAATTTATTTACGAGGTGCATAGACCAAAATAGCATTTTTAAGAATTTTTTGTCTTTGTCTGTTTGTACCCGCTAATGTCTGAAATAGCTGGACCGATTTTGACGGGACTTTCACAGGCAGATAGCTGATATAAAAAGAAATGGTTTAGGCTAGTTTTATTTTGATTTTTTTTAGAAATTAAAAAAAAATAAACAAAACGCGGATGAAGTCGCGGGAGCAGTTAGCTTAAGAATAAGTTTCGTGTTCATTATGATTAGTATATGGATAAATATTTTTGGTACTTGTTCATATTTCAAAAAGAACTCAACCAATTATAATACAATCATTTAAAATCAGTCCATAATTGTTGCAATTGTCGCGTAACACACACAAAAATGTAAAAATCCGACAAGAGAACGGCATATTTTTTTGTTTGGATTTTACGTTTGTTGTATGGGAGCACCTTTTATATATATTTTATTCTGTTTTTAGTATTTATTGTTATAGTGGCAACAAAAATACATCATCTATGAAAATCTCAACTCTGTAGCTATCACGGTTCAAGAGATGTAGCTTGGTGACAGACAGTAGATAGGCAGACAGACGGACAACGAAGCAATAAGGTTATTTTTTCCCCTTTGAGTACGGAATCCTAATAAAAATGAATGGCTAAATGAGTTGCTAAGCGCAAAATTCAAGAATGGCTGAAGCGATTTGGATGATTTCTTTTTTGAAGTTTGAGGAAGGTGGTTATGAAAAAAAAACTGGGTTAAATTTCAAATAACAGAGGGAAAAATGTTTCAATTTTCCCATTCAAACTTAGTAGCCGTTAATTTCAGGTGGTACGAAGTTCGCCGGGTCAGCTATATAATAGATAAAGCCTGTGAGTTTTTATAAGTTCTACTTCACATCTAACCACCTTTAACTATTTTATATTATCAGGCGTTATTTTCAACCGGAATAATACTATTTTCAATGCCCTTATTTATACAAATTATTCCCATGTATTGTTTTGCAAGGGTTGTGTGGCAGAGATCATTACTTAGCGATAAAACCGACTTTGCATACCAATTAATATAAGCTTATATATTATATAATTATTATATTATGTTCTTCTAAATCTATTTGTATTGGTCTACACTAATGTTTTCATACATGCATTCATTAATTCATTCATACATTCATTCTTTCATTCATTAAATCAATCCTTCAATCATTTATTCCAGCATTATTTAATTAATATCTAAATTCAGTCACTTATTCATTCATACATACATTCACACATCCATTCATTCGTTCATTCAATTCATCAGGTTTTTTTTAAGAATTTTTGGAAATTTTTTCACAAAAAGAAGGAACTTCTTAAAAAAAAAGTAATAATCGGACTGAGATTTTAACCAGCTATCATCGTTCATGATATATAGCCTGGTGACAGACAGCTGGACATCGAAATCTTAGTAATAGCATTCCCTTTTTTACCCTTTATGTACGGAACCCTAAAAATGAGAAAAGTTGCGACCAATTAATAGTCACTTAATTTACAGTTTTTGAAAAACCCCACACTGTTTACTGTCATGGTGGAGTTTCAAATTTTACGGTGGCAATGTTTTTATTACTGACTCACACGTAATACGTCAATGTTTATAGATACACTATCACCATGACATATCGAATTTAGAATCGGTATTTTGTTTGAAAAATAAGAATATTTTTAATTACGATTTTCCAGAGAAAAGCTTTTATTTTCTTACTCCAATGTTTTAGTTAACCTCTACAGCTCCATACATAAACCTTGAAGAAAAAGCAATATAAGAAAACAATAGATATTTTTTTTAAATATCATAAAATCGTGAACTCATCACGGGACACAACATTGACGAGCACTTACCAACTACATGTGGGCGAAAATATTTAGAAGTTGAAGAAGATCATTTGTTTTATCCTTTGTTATATAAATCTCGAAATAAATTTAGTAAAGAATAACTTTTTGCGTGAATTATTTTAGTAGGTAACATAGATAACTCTCAAAGATCTTAATTTTTTGGACTTATAATACTTACTTTATTATAACATATCCCCTTTTTGATGTAGTCGGTTAAATAATAGCCTATGTGTTATTTTACTTACTGTAAAGTTTCATCTTAACATGTCCAGTAGTTTTTTTTTGCAAAAGAGTTACAAACATATATCCATTACAAACTTTCGCGTTTATAATATTAGTAGGTTTAGAACTAAACAAAACATTCATTTTATCCTTGTTTTTAGATTGCCTAAGAGAAAGTCAATCACAGACAAATGTTTAAATATAATCCAAATACAAATGTTTAACTACAAATTTTTTACAAGCTTTGTGGATAGTTATTTCCCCAATTTAGGGAAAAAGAAACATTATTACATAATTTAATTAATTACCACTTTGATGTTAATTAACATGTTGTTGTTAAATAACACTTTGTTTTAATTACCGTACCGAGATTTATTCCAACTAACCTAAATATAACATGACGCTATGATTGGAAAATTAAAAGCCTGTTAAACAACAAATGAAATTTATATAAAAAAAATTGTTTAAAAAAATAACTTTACAAAAATCACGTCAAAAAAATTACGATTAGTTTTTTTTTATGGAATAAAGATGCGAACAAGCACACGGGTCTCCTGATGGTAAAAGACAACCGTGGCTTATAGACTACATAGATAAAGGTGCGTACATACGGTCTAACAGCTCAACCACTGTCTTTCGTCGGGCTGTTAGACCGTATGTGCATGGCTACCAGGTTAAAAGTAGCCCAGTTAACCTACGCCATGGTATTAATGCTATGGTAGGGAGGCAGATACACAGAAGATCCGGATCAACTCGGAGATGTTTCAAGAAAATATCTCGTTAACACATACACAACCATACAGTCTCATGCAGTTAAGTTTTAATCTCATGACAGATAATTTTGATTTGGGGCGAAGCAGCTACTTTCAGTATTTTATTTAATTCTTATTCCTATTACTAATGTTAGAGGTATTCAGGATTCTGACTTCTTGCCGACATTAGAAGCTTCCTCCATTGTGTTTGGTAGTTTAATGTTCCTGGTTTCGGGAGTGACGAAAACGGTGAGACCAGCAATGAATGCCATCCCTCCAAAGAGAGCGAACGGTAGATCATCCCACACTGCAGCAGCCTGAAAAAGAGTGAATTTAATGAGATCTAACTAATTAATTAAACAGAGAATAGGAAAAATATGGATCAGTTGCTTGCTTGCTTTGATTAAAATCATTGTCATTACAATTATTAGCAGTCACTATCATTATAACCATTAGAAGTCATTATCGTTATAATATTTAGTCATTATTATTAGTAAAGCCTTCGATTATCGTTATTGTTGAATGTTTCCCAGTACACTTTTCTAACAAATACTGGATTGATTGAGTTACTTAAAATGTGGATAATCGCCAGTTTCGTATCACTTGTCAAAAGTGTTAAAATACCAACTAAGTTTCGTCATATTATACAAAAAATAATTTTATATCTCAAACTCAGAAAAACTGAAATAAAACGACTTCAACGTCATTATTTACTTTGGGCACAGGGGTCTCCTGGTGGAAAGAGACCACCGTGACCTATAGACACCATATATATTGTAGGTGCAATGTGTGCTCGGGTTGCTTGACATTATGTGCAAGTCTACCGACTACCTTACCCTCCGGAGCGGAAAATTAGAATGTCAGGAGTAGCTAAGGCAACGTATCGCTACCCGGACGAATTTTAAAGTATGAGTTTACATGAGTTTTGAATATTCCAGGTAAACCTCCTCCGTCAAACCAACACCAGCACCAACCACCACCAACTATGCTCAAATCACAAATAAATATTTTTAATCTAAAAAAAGCAATCAGAAACCTACTTTGAAAAAACAACTGACTACCCGAACAAGATGAAACCCTCGACGGACTACGTCCCTGCCATGAGTGTCCCCACCAGGTTTAGGAGACCCCGTCAAATCCCCGATATAAACACCATAATACGTCGTCGCCATCGGGCCAGGTGACGAAGAACTCTTGTGCGTTCAGCGCCTAAAGCCGGACGGCGATCCACAGCAACCACAACCACCCATTAGTCAGAACGCTGCGTCTGGTCGAGGTTCGGTCTCCCGGGAGATAGCCCCTGGTTTTGTATTTGTAGATAATCTGACCCTATTAAATAATTACTCAGGCTGAGTACTCTGCTTGCCCAAAGTCCGGTGAAGAGTAAAAACCACTCGGTTAGCAACAAATTAGTCCGTGTCAAAAAAAAAAAAAAACATTGCTAAAAATATTAATATTAAATACTTACAAACGCAGGGGTTAATGGAGCTACGATGGACCCAACTCGGCCAATCATTGATGAGAATGCAAAGAGACTATGTCTGAACCTCGTTGGATATAACTCTGCGGTATACACGTACAAGGACGTCACAACAACGGATATGCAGTATTTTCCTATCAGGTAGATGGCCAGCGACGCTCCTTGCATATCTGAAAAAATTGACGGACTTCAATTAATTATCTTTTTTTTTGGAATTGGATTCAATTGCGTGTGCGCGTCTCTAATTATATTTTGTCATAAAAACATGAACGATACGATTTGTCATCGGCTTTTAAAAAGCTTACATGAATTAAAATAATAATATTGGCACTCCCATATTCCCGAAAGAGTTGGAAGAGGTACACCCACGATTATCCAACGATATTAGGTCCTGTGATGTGACAGATGACAAGTTTGTCGCCATCTCGGGCACAAATCCCAGATTTCCTCACGTTGTTTTCCTTAACCATAAGGGCACTCAGAAATTTAACTTAAGTTACATAAACTTATTGGTACATGGCAGGGTTCGAAACTGGACTATCAAAATAGAAGTCCGATGTGCTTAAGAGAGTATCTATAGGTACATATAATAATACTGTATCTGATCGTTCTCTGTACATGGAATATTTATTAAAAAGAAACATAATGGGCAGCCTTTATATACTCAAGAGAACCCAAAACAATGTTTTTTAAATAAAGAAGTTATGTCAATGTATGTAAATCACGCAATATGTATCAATTTAAATAGAGCTCTGGTATCATATCGAACTGGTATTAAATGGGGTTCAGTTTAGGCTGGAAACGCGTCAGTTGAACGCGACGCGGTCCCGCTTGAGTTATATAAGTGATGAAACAAAATTGCACACGAACTCACTGGCACAGCTAGTAATAAAATATAGTGTATAAAAATCTTACTGGAAGGCAGGAATATGTAGCCAATCTGACAAAGCGCACTCATCCAATATCCACAAATAAGCACCGGCTTCCTGCCTATCACTCCCAGCAGGAACACCGCCGTCCAGTATCCTGGGATCTCCACCGCTGATACGGCGATGAAGTTCACATAGCGATTTCCAGACATATTAACGGAGTTTATGGACATACCTATCGAAAGAAATTAATACATTCAGTCTTTAGGCCAAGTCCCAAGCGAGGTAGACAGAGAGTATAGAGTGTCAAGTGTCACGATTCTAACATACTTGCCGAGTTTCCCCCATATTCATTACTCTCTTGCTACATACACACCGGTTTCGGAAATTCTTGACCACACCCTTGAATAACTCACGAGCGATTTGGTCGTGAAGTATCACCCAAAGTTTTCCGGTTTTTTTATATTCTTCATCTGTTGATCTTGCATCTTTCATTCTTTAGATAAGACTAAATAATTGTAGCATGCTTTTTCGAATTTTTACGCTGAATTTTTCAATGTCATTCTTTCTCTGATCTCATTATTGCGATGGCGTTGCGTTTCGACCATATAATTAGTCTGGCCATAAATACTGTTACAATTAAGATTATATTGGAATCTGGAAACTGTCACTTTTATACGATTGTTGATTGTGTTTTCTCATTTTACTCATTCACAACTAGGTATATCTTAGTTTCATGCTGTTCCTGATATAGGTACCCAACCCTCGCTTCCATAAAGTAACGTTGAGTAAGCACTGAGTGGTGAAAATCGAGTCGAGCACCATGACTCAACATTTCCCGTTGAAGTAGGTTACCCAACGTTCCATTCCCCCTATTTTCAGTTCTCATTTTCCTTACTTCGTCCACGGTGTAGCTAAAAGCACTACCAAAGTATATAACGTCATTTACTTGTGCCAGTACTACGTCATCAACCATAACTCTTAAATACGTTCTGGTTTCATTTCTTTTAAATATTATTATTTTGGTTTTCTTCGTATTTAAATTTTATATGACTGACACTATGATTAAATTGAGATTTTTAACAAAATGTACAAAATACAAAATACAAAATAACTTACCGTAATACACAAATGTCATAGTCACCCACCATATTGGAGTTAGGGCCACTCGTTTTAATATCTCCTTGTGTCTAAAAACTAAAACAATCAACCAACGGTCATCACTATTTTTTTTCTCGTCTAATTTTTTCCTCTCTATTGCATCTGTGATTGCGGTTTCTCGCAGTAAATCCAAAGATTTTTGAGATACCTCCTTTTTATTCACGCGCGCGATATTTTTTAATGCCTTATCTGCGTCGTCATATCTCTCTTTGCTTATATACCACCGTACTGATTCTGGCATTATCCAAAAGTACAAGATTGTTATCAGTTGTGGTATATATAAAGCTAGAGTTAAAGGCCTCCAATAAGGTATAGCCCATGCTAATAAACCCAATGCAATTTGTCCAAGGGTAAATAAAGTAGTGGTAGCGGCTCCAACAGCTACTCTATATTTTGGTCCAACGATCTCCATCACTGAAAAAGTTAGGCTGGAATTTAATGTAAGGGTAGAACTTTATGAGTGATAAGAAATATTTCAACACTTTTTACTTCAAAAGTGATTTATAAAATTTGATGGAATCTGTAGAACATATATTATATGTATTTTTTACTACTGGAAGGCAAACAAGCAGTCAGATTTTCAGATGGCAATAATTGGACAACACAAAAATACAACACATAGGTACACTTTTTGAAAATGCCTAACACAAGACAAGATCACACCTAGAGCATCTACGGTGTCTATAGGCCATTGTCGTCTAACCATCAGGAGAGCTCGAGACGTGTGCTTGTTCGATGTCGTATCTCATAAAAAGTGCGTGTTAGTTGTTTGTTGGTATCCTGAAGCACAGTCTTTAAGCCTCATACAGGCAAGATACCTTTTTTGCCTTAGCCTTATCTCATATTATATCAGATGATATCGGGGTCAGCTACCGAATATGGGGGATTTGACTAGGACACCAGTTTTTACGCAAAGCGACTGTCATCTGATCTCTGCAACGCAGAAGGAAAACTAGGCCAAAACCTGAATTAGGTCAAATTCAGTGAATCCGTGTTTCCTCACGATACTTTCTTTCATCGTAAGGGCACTCAGAAAATGTACATAAATTAGAAAAACTCATTGTTTCGAATGGAAGTTAAAAGCGTATACCGCTAGGCCACCGAGGCTACTGGATATATCATATTGAAATCGGAACATGACAATTATAAGCACTAAGTGGTTTCGGCAGAAGAAGGTTAAGCAGAGTTCATGACTAAATTTATTTCTTAGTATATTAATCCAGTAGCTACTAACAAAAAATAGATTTAATAGATCAGTGGTCAAGCGGAGTTAGCGTCCGACTTTGAAGCACGAAGTCTCGGTATTGCCTGACCGACCTACTGAACGCCTGCCAGTACGTGGCCACCAATCGAAAACTTTTCTACTTCAACCGCCATCGGTTCTAAGAGCTACGTGTCCCACTTAAACGAGTTAATCATCTGCGCTAAGTCCATGGTATTAGTTCTTTAGCGGATCTTCTCTTTTCAGATTCGATCCCTCAAAGAAACACCGAGCATTGCTCGCTCCATAGCCCGTTGAGCAACCCTAATCTTTCTTTTTAGAACCATATTCAAGGACCAATACAACAAACACTGTTTAGTCTTTAGGCACTGCCAGATATTGGACGAAAAAAAATTCCTCGAATTCATAGTTTGAAGAAAACGTAATTCCTCGAATGCTGTCCAACCGAGTTGGATTCGTCGATTGACCTCTTTCTGGAAGAAGCAAGAATAAAGAAAAGCCCGAATAAGAAATTAAAATCTAAGACTTACACAAAATATGTGCCGAAGCGAAACCTCCTCCTCCAAAAGTAGCTTCTGTAATTTGTGATATAAGAAATCCTGTATACGTATTTGTCCAATATCTGACTATTCCTAGCCAAGCAGTATTGAAGGCGGTGATGGTGACGGCTACCCGACGACCCCATCGGTCCGAAATGTGACCGGTTATAGGCAGCGCTACAAGTGTTCCAATAATACGAACTGATCCGATTAAACTTCGACGCCATTCATCGCACCCCAAATCAAACTGTCAAAGAAAATGAAGTAACAGGAAATTACACATCCACAAATAAATAAATCATTTCAATTTAGTTGGTCACTGTGAACTTGACTTTCGAGTTTCTTGAGACTTGAGTTATAAGTGATATGATTAGTTGTTGTTGAGTAATGATAAAATGTAAATAATAAATAACTATCCCCGAATAAATTAGATAAATAATTGATCTATCCACAGAGTAAGTAAATTATACGATTGTTTAGAAATATATCAAAATAAATGTAATAAACATACAGTCTCGGAAATACATATATGCCTGATCCCGTAAAGAGGCAGTCAAAATAATATATCTAATAATAATAATATAAAATATAACGATATTCCATATTTTATTCCGCGTATTAAATGATCTCTTAGGTAGAATTGAAAAAATATTGTCCGAATATTCCGTTGGTTACAAATGTACACTATTATCAAGATTAAAATTTAAGGGTTACTGTTAACTATATTTTTGTTTGTAATACAAGGTGTACCTAACTACTCACTGTAACAAATCGTGTGACCAACGAATGACTTTTTGCCCACGAAATGCCCACGAAAATGGGAGGTTTAAAACTCGTACATACCAATGATTATTCTCTCATAAATAATTATTTTATTACTACTCGTAATTTAGTTTATAAATAATTTGAAACAACAAGCAGTCAACTACATTAATTAGGTACTTTCGAAATTATGTCATTATATCTATTCATGATTATATTCATTATATTTATCATATATTTTTCATAATTTATTATATTTATATTTATCATAATTTATTATATTTATTCAGATCATCACACGTGTTTTTTTTAAATGCTTTAATAATTATTATCCTATTTCAGAGAAGTACAATTTCAAAAACACAAAAATCACAGCTCTTGAGGAACGAATCGTAATGGTGTAACGAATACAGTGTAATGTACAATGTAACTAACAAAACGACATAATCACTAAAAAGTAATTGATTTATTTGAGTTTTGATTAATTTTGACTTATATATTTAAAAAAATTTAACTGTAACATTACCCGTAAATTTACGAAAGAAATAAATAAGGGCATAGAAGAATTTGGTCATGTAAAATTAGTCAGAACATAATTTGTACGGCTTTGAATATATTATATACTGTGAGGTCTATAGAAATGTCAAATAAAAACTAATATGACATACTAAAAATCTACTATCTCTTTCTTTTAACTACGTTAAAGTGGGATAGCGAGAACTTAATATAAGCTTAATCAGCGGCAGCAAATGTTGATTTTTTCCAATAACTTAATAACAAATAAACAAACGCTTAGGATATGCTTTTGTAGGAAAGTAATTCGCTTATATTCTTCTAAGGAATCCAAGGTCTACACGGGTAAAAAAGAAAATGAATTGTGAAGTGTGAAGCCAAAGCTAACTCACGTCATAGACAATGGAGTAAGAATTTTCATAGACAAATTCAGGACAAGTCAGCACAGAATCCTGGTTAAAGAAGTCCGCTGGACAAATTTCTTCATATTGTACTGTGATATTGTAACGGTACTGGAATCGTCGACAATTGTCAAATGTGTTTCCACTGGCGGGCACGGCGTTCAGTAACCAAGGTGGTTCAAATTCAGCTGCTTGTGTACCTTCACATTCAGGGATAAGACATCTGAAATTATTATACGATCAATTAATTTTAATCTATACATCTACATATACAAATTTAAATAAAATTGGATTGCCTAAATGTAATATTAAAATTACCGCTTTTTACTAAGTACATAATATGTATATTTACAAAATACATATCGCAAAACAATATTTTTTAGATAATTTGTCCGAAACAGCTAGACCGATTTTAATGGGACTTTCACTGGCAGATAGCTAATTTAATAAGAAACGGCTAAAGCTACTTTTATTTTAGAATCTTGTTTTAGACATGTAGAAAAAATAATGCACATGATTAGCGCCATCTATTGATGTTAAGGTCATTTGTTGTAAAGAAACCCCAATTAAATGTTATATTTAATTATCAACTCCACCACGCCCCCTCCCCAACATATACCCCACACGGGGCCGCGTCGTGTTCAACTGACGCATGTCCAGCCTAAGCGGAACCCCATTTGTCACCAATAGACAGACAGCGGTGTCTTAGTAGTATTAGTAAGTCTTAGGTAGGTACCTTAAAAGTGAATACACAATAGAATCTAAATGCCGTCGTTAAAAAATGAAATTTTTGGTACCTGGTGCTTATTCTAGCTGTAGTAAACAAATATTCACTGCCAGCCCAACCTAGAAATAGGGCTATTATTCCCATTAAAGCGACAGTTCTCATTTGAAATCTTCCAAATTGTCCCACTTCCTGTATTAATATCGTGTCCAAATCCATTTTTGTATGTGTTATTTGACCGTTTTCCTGTTTCGCTTCCATATTTGAATTCATTTGAATATTTAAATTAATAATATTAATAAATGTATTATTTTTAACATATAATGTGTATGTTTGAAGTTTCTTTTGTGCGAAATTTGAAATTTCAAATGATATAATGCGAGCCTTGGTTCGTTATTTTTTTATCTGTCTTATCACATCCAAAGGCTTAAGACGCATGACCTTCCTATATGAAAACAAAAATCGCACGATTACGACCATAATAAAAAAATTAAAGTAAGTTATTGATTTTTAATTTTTATGTTATTGCTATCCAAATTGCATGATTTCACCTCAAAACATTTATAAAATTTAAATGCTCAATATATTATTTACGCTTTTTGTAATTCTAAATCAATAAAATAAAAAAGCAAGTTTTTGTCAATATCTAAGGCATTTGACAAAATTTATTATTTTGTAATTCAAGATAATTTTGAAGAGCCCTGATATCGTATATTGGTTATCAAGTGAAGATATTAATAAATTATTTAGACCTTATTTAATTGATTCATTCCTCTTTAACGTCTTTTTAATCGTATTGGAGAGCATTATTTTTTTCCCGTGTTATTCCATAAAAAACTGTATTATTTTGAAGTCAGTAATTATAATTACTAAAACGTCAGTAATTTTATAAGTACTATTTGAAGATTAAATTCATAACAAGGACTTATCCGCGATATTAAAGATCTATATTATTCTCATAGGGCTGGCAATCTCACTCTCACAAGGCCGCCATATTTTTGCTTTCTCAACTCGACAATGCTACCAGAAAGAGAAGTTGGCCAGTTTAGTTAACAATGCTATCTATTCGGGACTTATTATATTTGTTAGGACTGTAATCTCCAAATGTTAGGTACTTTTAGCTTTTATAAGGAACCCACAACCACAGTAAATATGACGTATTTTTAATGTCATGTTCTGTCTATTAGTAGGTATCATATCTCAGGGCAATTTTCATTTCATATTCTTTTATATATATAAAAACCGGGTTTTTAAACGGCAAAAATCACGTTTGTTGTATGGGTGCATCATTTGTGCATTTGTTTTATTATAGGGCGCACATGAAGATTGAAGCCAAATATTTGGAGATTACACTCCTAATTACTTATCTCGAATATATAGTATTGTTGTCTCTTTCTTCGCTTTTTACTCTGAATTAAATTATTTTGTTAAAAACTTAAGTTTGGTTTTCTCACCCTTTAACATGAACTCTTCATAACTTAGAATTATTTTCTAGTTTTCAGTTGTACAAGCAATAAAAGCGTGCTTTATAGTTTTTTTTTTTTTGAACTTTTATTTATTTTTGGGAAATTAAGTAAGTGCTTTAGATTTTTTTAGATTAAACC
>DVZL01004374.1:0-12991 GCA_018236625.1 Lasaia peninsularis | reverse complement strand
GACATTAACTAGGTGGTAGAGTGCTGTGCAGCAACTCGCCCGGATAGGGATCCACCGCCTTACCTATTCCTGCCGCCGTAATGACATTGTCGTGTTGCGGTCCGGAGGGTAAGTTAGCCGGTAGACTTGCATATAAGGCCCCGACCACAGGGCAGCGGCGCACCTACAACATCTATGGTGCCTATAGGCCACGGTTGTCTCTTACCATTAGGAGACCCGTGCGCCTGTTCCCTGTATTATACTATAAAAAAAAATAAAGTCCAAGAAAACATAATAAAATTCACTTTCCGCCACCGATGCTTCAGGTAGTAGTTTTTAATACCACCATTGAATGCGCTAGTGCGCCAATGACATTAACGGGCGATGGGGTCGTCACAACCACGCGCTATTCTTGATTGAGCTGTTCATTTTTTATATTAAACATCAATAAATTCAAAATTTCGCATTTATAAGGTTATAATATTATTTGTTATTGTATCATATTATATTATTGATGATATAAAACTTATTAGCCATATTTTAATGTCATTCAATATATTTGCGAACGCTTTTAAAGAGTACTTCCCCATAAACACCCAAAACACTTACATGCAAAAATTATTAAATCTTACCTGTGTTTTCACCCGTCAGTTCCTGTCTTTTAATGGCCTCGGGTGAAAGGTCTGAAAATTAGTAAAATGATATGGCGCAATGTTACCAAGTGTAGGCAAAATAAATGATAAACATAGCGAAATAAATGCAGTGTTAAACACGCTTAACTACATGATTCCTTATTGAGAAACCCGTTAGAGGATTTTGGGTCCGGTCACACAATCATTCTGTCTAATGTTCCGAAAGGGTACTAATATCACTAATGAATTATGAGTATTACCTTGTTTTCTAATGGGTATGTAGGAACTTTTTTATACTTTCTAATAACAGTGTAGTGATTATGAAATAATAGTGTTTGAAAAAAAAACGGAAATGAATTTAACTAAATACTTTGAAACCGTGCTAATGAAAACACAACTTTATTAGCGTGGTCTTAGGTTGTTAATGTGTTTTTATAGGTATGTAAAATTTTGAAATTGAAATGTGATAGGACCCTCTGTTATTTACCAAAGAAAACCAATCCGATAATCGAAAGAGAGTAAGTAACCTTGAAGCAATATTATTTCAATAATACAATGTTATCGCCAAAGACAACCTTATCTTATTAGCAATAAGGTTGCGGTTTGATGTCGATAATCAGCAAAATTGAAGTAATTCTACTATGAATTAGTAAGATATAGGCTAAGTGCTTAGTGTTACAGATGTTAAAATAGGTACCAATTACCAAAGAATGGTAATAAGCAGAGGAAAGTAATGTAAAATAACCTACCACACCCAGGACGGACTAGAAAAACAAAAAAAAATAATTGCAGGCTATTTAAAAAATAAATACCAAACCGATTAAGTGATTTGTAGACGACTTCGTTAATATTGCAGTCACTGTTTACAAATTTATTAATTTGAAATTAACAATCAAATAGTAATATTAAATTTAATATTTTATTAGCATTATTTATTTTATTAAATTATCGTTATTCCAATTACATCATGTAATTGGAATGACTAACGAATTAAAGTAGTTCAATAAAAGACTTTCACCTTAAACCGTTTTCAAAATTTAAATAGTTAATGACAGTGTTAAAATAAATATACCAAATTAAGGTAATGAAGGTTGAATAATTATTATTATTCATTAAAATTATTTTTACCAAAAACCTTTCTGTGTTTGTGAAATGTAGTAAGAATAAAACATAGTAAGTGTAAGTGTAATGTAAACATAGTAAATGTAATCTGAGTATTATTACACCATAAACCTTTGACAATACCTCACACTTAAAATCACCAATAAATCAAAGACGGTCAAAATTAAAGTCACCTTAAGGGTTACTTTAAATAAAATTTATTAAATTCTCAAATCTCAAAAAAATGGCTATTTGACAGTTAAAATAAAAGATAATATCTAGCTTATAGGTTAACCAAAAAAAAATATTTGAGTTAAAAAAATTTAAATATGGACGACTATGTTTGAGCATCGAATAACGTCATCGTTATCACAAAATAAAATAATGTTGGGCAGTAGCAATGCGTTTAAATCTTTGGATTGTTTTCAGACATTAAAATATTTCAAATATAACTATCAAGTAGCCAATTACTAAATACAAGATTTTTTTCATTACACTTTTCCTACACCAAAACAGATTGGATGTAAATCATACCTAATTAAAAACCCAGAGCAAATCCGATTTAGTTTCTTGTTACAATAAAAACATAATGACTAAACCACACCAATATAACTAAATAAAACTTATTGTTTGGATGATTAGATTGATCTAAGTAAATCTACATAAAAATAAAAAGTTTTTAAATGAGTTTTGTTCCTAAACTTATTTTAATATATCTATCTAATTCAATATTTTGATAAGCCGAATCGGTGAAACAGTCATCTTATGAAATAATTTTGATCTTTACCCATATATTTAACAAGTTTACATTGATGAATAAACTATATTTAATGTTGCACATTATTTTGAGATTTCCAAGCCTAGTTTATTGAGAAAAAAAACTCCTTTACAGAAGAGAAAGCAAACGGGTAAGTGGGTCACATGATGGTGGGTCACCGTCCACGAACATCCGCAAAACGGGGAGTATCACAGATGCGTTGTTGACCTTTTAGAAATGAGTAATCTCTTTTCGCATCATGGTAGTTAGCATGGTTTTTTAAGCTCCGTCGCGATGTCCGAAAGAGAAACTCAGCAGCAGGTATCGAAAACCTGTTCAGAGCATTCCCCATTGCATGCCTTTATTTATCGTAGAAACATTTACTTTATTTTAAATACACACTAACAAGCACACACGCACTCACGTACACGCACACTCACGTACACGCACACTCACGTACACGCACACACACGTATACACGCAGTACATATACAGTACGGTGATATGTATAAATTCGCATTGCAATATGTATTCAATAGCTCATGTCTTAAGATCCATAATCCACTAAATATGACTTGAAATTTTGTATTAAGAATCAAATTATAAAATGAGATTCATGTGTGTAGATTGGTATTGTGTATTGAAATGTATTTTTAGAGTTCGGTACCAGGGGGTAAAAATAAGATCCTTTTACTAAGACTCCGTTGTCCGTCTGTATGTATATCAATATGCTGTATCTTGTAAACCGTTATATTTATAAAGATGAAATTTTCACAGATTATGGATTTTTGTTACAGCTACATGATTTCTTTGTTGGTTTTCTGACTAAAATTTTTTTTAAGCAATGTGTTGGGGTTTTCGTTAAACATGGTCCTATTAACAGGCAATTTTTTACATTTCCGGGATTTTGTACACTTTTATCAGAAATTTTTGATTAAAAAGTTAATGATTCATACCCAGTGGTACGGGCGGTACATGAGGTTTGACATCGGATGGTGGTATTTTGGTGGCCAGTGGTGTCGCCGGACCATTGACCAGCACTTGCCCAAGGTAGTTGAGGATCTTCTGAGCACGGTTCTGAGACGCCTTGAACATGAACAACTGTGGGTTTTCGTCGATGAAGTATGTGTCCACGGCACCTGGAAAATAATAATTTTAATTGTTTTCAACTAGCCTTCTGCCCGCGGCTTCGTCCGCGTGAATTATTTTAATAGCAAAGATAACTTTCATAGGGTTCAATTCTTTCTATCTTATAATACTTATTGCGTAAAAACATACCCTCTTTTAAATGTAATCAGTTAAAAAGTAGTCTACGTACTACTATCTCTGTACCAAATTTCATCGAAATCGGTGCAGTGGTTTAGGCGTGAAAGCGTGAATATATAGACAGAGTTACTTTCGCATTTACAATATTAGTGGGGATTACTAGTTTTGCCTACATAAATAACAAATCATGGATTCTACAGTAGTTATAGAGTTACGGAGTTCAATAATTGTCATAATTCTGTTGCACGCTAACTACTAATTTATTAGATACACGCTATCTTATTCCAATGAAATAAAAACGAAAGAGATAAAACATTTTAGTCATGTCAAATTAGTCAGAACACAATAACTTATCCGGCTTTTAATCGATGTTGTTTGAGGTATACTTTTAAACTAGACTAAAGGTTTACTAATGTTAAATACAAACTAATCTGACAGGACTATGAGTCTTCCATCTCTTTCTTTTGCTTGCTTTGAAAGGAGAAAGCGATAACATAAAACAGGTTAGCGGCAGCAGAATTACCGGCATTGTTTCCATTATCTCTATTATATATAAAGACGATATGCCAAAAATACATGATAGAAACCTTTTAGATGAATTGAATAGTGATTCATTTGTACAAAAATCTTTCACATCATCAAAAACTAAGAAATAACCACAAAATATTGTCATAGACTTAAATGCAGAGACAGTAAAAGTACCTCAAGCGGAGGCTAAAAATCACAATGATGATTCAATAATTAATTTTGATGAAATACCAAGCCAAGAAGAACTTAAATAAATCTGGATAAGAAAACATTATCTTTATCGAAAGAAAATGCTCAAAGAAGATATGTAGCATCAATTTCATTAAGAATTTGTCTTTTACCAATAAAGGTTTTCTCTGGCTAAATACATGAAAAACATGTGATGATAGACAATCCATTTGGTTCTTATATCATACCCCCAAGCAAACTAATTATTGCACAATTTCAATGTCAAAAATAAAACTATTGTTAACTTATTGTTGTTGAATCACATATAAATTTACCATTTAAAAACTTCTGGTTCTCCAGGACGTTGAGTAAGAAGGGGATGTTGGTTTTGACACCACGTATGCGGAACTCTCGGAGGGCTCTATTCATCTTCGCTGCAGATGCTGATAAGTCTTGTGCGTGGGATATTACCTAAAATACCAGAACATACATTAGATTATATTTGTATAACAAAAATATTGATGCGTGGCGCTCCTTAACCGTACATTTCCCAAGGCATTTTTTGCTTCGTACCTATGTGGAACTTATTACCAGTGGCGGTATTTCCAAGCGGATACAACTCGAGTACCTTCAAGAAAAGAGCATACACGTTCTTTAAAGGTCGGCAACGCACCTGCGATACTCAAGCGGGGCTATTGTGTATCTTTTTGACAGTTAAAAGTTACGAACTCTGAGCCCCAGTTTTCGTATTTTCACTGTCAAATGGCATGTTACGTATTGTATAACTCCAGCCAACAACTACTATGACGTCACGAGAATAATTAGCCAATACGAAACATGCCATTTGACAGTGGATATACGAAAATTCGGGCTCGGAGTTCGTAGCTTTTAACTGTCAAAAAGATAAACAATAGCCCCGCTGGCATTGCGGGTGTTTTTGGGCGGCGGCGATCACTTATCATCAGGTGACCCACTTGCCCGTTTGCCTCCTCTTATATAAAAAAAACATTTGCACGTACACACACATACACGCCCGCACGCACGCATACGAGCACGCATGCACGCACGCACGATAAAGCTGACTATAATTTTTGTTTTTGTTAAGACAGTACAGAATACGTTACTTACTTTAACTAGAAGCGAATCGTAATACGGTGATATGATAGCGCCTGCATATGTGGAAGCTGAATCAAGTCGGATGCCCATACCTTCTCCGGACCTAAGTAGAAAAAAAATTTAAAGAATGTATATTAAAGCCTGTCACCGAGTCGAGGTATCCAGGATTACTCGTACATTCCTTGGGACCTCAATGTTACTCGAGCTAAGCTCAAATTTGTTTCCAAAATAATTTATTTTTATAGATTAAAATCAATCGGTTTAATATAATACGACGAGAAGCCAACCCGTTGCCCCGACAATAGTGATACAATTAAGTATAAATATTACATAACTGCGTGTGAATGTGATGGCGAATCTAGTTCTTCTGGGTTTTGACTGATTTTGAACACGTGATTGACATTTGACCATATTAATGTAAACTAGCTGACTGCTAACTTAGCGAATTTTGTACTACCTTACATTTTTATGGGATTTTTTTTTCGATGTCCCTAAAAATTTTCGCAGTTTTTTTTCATAAGATTTCATCAGATCAAATGCAACAAAAAGAAATCAACCAAATCGGTCCCGCCATTCTGGAGTTTTGCGTTTAGCAACACATTTAGCCATTCGTTTTTATTTAAATTGCATTGTATGTAAGTATGTATGCTCGGGTGGAATGTTAGAATTCAATTTTGAAGTATGTAGATATCTTCACCCGATCGAGTTGAAATTTTGTATACACGTTTAGTTTGGATGACAATGCACAGTAAGGTACATGTCATCATTCTAAATCCAATATGGCGGAATAGTTATTTTTAAAACATTTCTACAATATGGGTATCAAATGAAAGGGCTCGTTAGAGCAACTCGAAAAATAATAAAAGCTTTTTCTTAAGTTCTTTTTCTTTTAATTTATATAGATATATTTGCACGCCTGGTAGAGAACGCGTAAAAATAATTTTGAATGATCGATCTATAATTTTTGCTTACCTGAACACTTCAATCCTGCCCGTGCTAGGCTGGAAGTTGTTCCCAGGATCCTCGGTAGTGACACGACATTGTATGGCGTATCCTTGAGTTTTGATGTTGTCCTGCGTCAGTCCCATCTCCGGTAGCGTCATCCCCTCGGCCACCCTTATTTGAGACTGGACGAGGTCAATGCCTGTTACTTCTTCTGTGATCGTATGTTCTACTTGTAACCTGTTTGTAGAAATAAATTATAAATATTTTGATCTATATTTATTAATTGTTTTTATGGGATAAAACTGCAAACAAGCACACGAATCTATATTACTAATATCATAAAATTTTATAAAAGTACTAATTGTACCGGCGAACTTCGTACCGCAAGCACTTAGGGATACGAAAAATAGATGTTGGCCGATTCTAAGACCTACTCGAAATGTATTTTGCTAATCAAGTCATATATAGGTACTGCATATTTAAATAAAATATACAGTCAAATATAAAATACGTACCGAGCATTGACTTCAATGAAGTAGAAGTTGCCTTTGTCGTCGAGCAGAAACTCGACAGTTCCAGCGTTTTCGTATCCGACATGCTTGGCCAAGTGGACTGCACAATCTGTCATTCGTTGACGAATCTAAAAAAAAATCATTCATAAGTGGCGTCACCAAGAACTTAATTATAAATGGAAGATATGTCAACATTATTTAAAACAAACGCTTATACGCCTATTAATTAGGCCCGCTTGCTATTGGTTGTTGCTTACGCGTCATTTTGCGAATAGGTTGCGTCGTGGCTTTAAAAGACAAATCTTAGGTTTTAAATTAAAATTTGTATGCAAATCATTTTCAATTTTTAAAAGCTTTTATTTGAATCGCAATGTATGTGTGTAAGTATGTATGACCGGGTGGAATCTTAGAATTCAATTTTGAAATAGATATATTCAACCGATTGAGCTGAAATTTTTGTTCATACGTTCAGTTTGGATGACAATGCACGATAAGGTACGTGACGTCAATCTAAATCCAATATGGCGGTTTATTGGTTACCAAGATGGCGGAATATAATAGTTATTTTTAAAGCACTTCTACAATAGGTATCAAACGAAAGGGCTTGTTAAGTGCAACTCGAAAAATAATAGCTCTTTCTAAAAAAAATTTTTTACTTTTAATTTATTTAGATGAGAGTCAGGTTTCGACCTATTTATTAAAAATCTTTATGATATTGTTAATAGGATACAAACTTCTTTTATTCGCGTTTTTCAAATAATGGTGGTCAGGACGATCAGATTTCAGTGAAATATTCAAATCGAACAAAAAGTTTTAATTTATAACAAAATCCAAATAAACTTGCGAGTATGCATTATTTTAAGCAAACATATACTAACCTCTGGATCTAGTCTAGGTGCTGGCGCGATTTCCACCACTTTCTGATGCCGTCTTTGCACCGAGCAATCTCTCTCGTACAAATGTACCACATTACCCGCTTTGTCACCTGAAATTACAAATATTATTACATACATAACATATGTCTGAAACATATAAATTAAAAGCTTTTGTACGTATTTATAGCGATGCGATATCGAACGAAAAAATCCTGTGATGTATTAAATTATTTTTTTATCAAGACTATAATATAAACAGTAACCACCATCACTACATAGTATAAAACGAAGTCGCTTTTTCTGTCCCTATATCTACATGTATGCTTAAATCTTTAAAACTACGAAACGGATTTTGATGCGGTTTTCTTAAATGGATAGAGTGATTCAAGAAGAAAGTTTTTATGTATATAGTATATATAGTGAAGCCAACGCGGGTCGTTGGTATACAACATAACAATTTTTCCATGAAGTTATGTGGTTTGGGAGGAATCAAAGTAATAGAGAAAATTTACAAAGAAAGTAAAGAAGAAACATACAAACGAGGAAAGGAACACAAAAACCCTGAAATGAATCTTTTAATGAACGACGATTAAAATAATATCTTGAAGCGTATAGTATTTAAGCGTTAAATTCTTCTTCATTATAGCATATTTCCGTTAGATGATGTTAGATGATATCGGGGTCCTCTACAAAGACGTCATTTTTTACAAAGAGTGACTGCAACCTAAAGGGGGTAACCAGGGTAAATCCTAGATTGTGTTAATTTTGAATACACAGACTCAGGTTTCCTTAAGATATTTTTCCCTCACGCAAGAGCACTCAGAAAAGCTCATTGTTACATGGAGGGGATCGAATTTGGGTTACCGAAACGGAAATCCGAAATGCTAACCTCTTTCTCGAGGCTCTTTCTAAGCATTAAATTACTTCATTATTTTTTTAGTAACCAGCAAACGCTTACCTAGAAGTTGCACTTCAATATGTCTAGGCCTCTCGATAAACCGTTCGATGAACATGGACCCATTGCCAAAAGCTCCGAGGGCTTCGGAGGAAGCTCTTTCGAAGGATGATGCAACCTCGCTCATTTCTCTCACCACCCTCATACCTCGACCACCACCTCCATACGCAGCCTGTAAGAGATTCATGTTTTCTGTCATAACAAAATATGTAGAAACAACATTAAGTACATCATCATCTCTTTGGAATAATTTTGAACTGTTCAATTTCGGTGTATTTGAAGTTTTAAATAAAATCAGTCAAATATGAGAACTCACTAAAATATTTGTTTTACTTTGATTTTTAGTATTTGTTGTTACAGCGGCAACAGAAATACACCATTTGAAAATTTTAACTATCTAGTTATCACTTTAAAAGGTTACAATATATTTACCTTGAAAATAACTGGGAGACCATGTTGTTTGCAAAATGCCAAAGCTTCTTCTTTTGTTGTGACTGGTCCGTCTGTACCCGGGACTATCGGTACCTCTGAAAATAAGTATTATAAAATAAATAAATATTTTAATACACAACTAAACTTATCGTATCCGGCTCGAAGGATCATATCGTGCGATTTACATTTTAAATGTGCAACACTTCAAATTAAAACATTTTCTAATATTTAATAACACTTCTTGAATATTTTTTTATATTAATGGTTAAAATTGATGTCTATAACTACAATAAAACTATACAATGATCACTAGTTCAGAGAAGTCGCCACAAAATTTTAAATCAAAGAAAGACTGCATTATAAGTAAAGTCCACTTTTTCGTCTAGTCTGCCCCCATTTAGATATTAACTATGATATTGAGGCCTTTTCTGCACCACAGAACCCACTAACCATCGCTAATCTTAGATTAGGTTAAATTCACAATCACGGAACTTACAACGTTTTCCCTTCTCCGTAAGAGTACTCAGAAAATGTACATACTTAAGTAAGAAAAACTCATTGGCACATGTCCGAGTTCAACCTGGACTACCGAAATGGAAGTCCGAAGCTAGTACCACTAGACCATCGAGGCTCTTTTACAATATAGTATAAGTAAAGTCCACATACTAGCTTCAATAGCTGCTTTTCTCGCAGCAACCTTGTCACCCATCTGTTGGACGACAAATGGAGATGGCCCGATGAATCGGAGACCAGCATCTTGTACCGCTTGTGCAAAGTCGGATCTGAAATTGATATTTTTATAATTAGCTTGAATAAAAGCTAATGTATAATTAAAATAAAGGAATTAATTTATAATAATATATTAATAGTTAATAGATTGAAGAAAATAATAACTTCAGCATCCGCCATATTTAATTCATAAATCATAGAATGATGTCAGTAAAGTTGCATGAATGACAAACTTAATGTGTATAAAAAAAAACTTAAGCTCAATACTTAAGGATTATATGGTTTGTAGCACTGGTACAAGGGGTATACCAGTGTGAACCAATATTTAAATTATTTTTTACTAGCGACCAGCCCCGGCTTCGCACGTGTATACTATACACGTAATATACATAAAAACCTTCCTCTTTAATCAGTCTATCTATTAAAGAAAACCGCATCGAAATCCGTTGCGTAGTTTTAAATATTTAAGCGTACATGGGCACAGACAGAGAAAGTGACTTTGTTTTGTAATATGTATTATTTTTTTAACACAAACATATTTTTTCCAACTTTTTTGGTCCAAAGGTTTGCTGATAGAAAACATTCCTTTTTCAGACAAGCTAGTAAGTGCTCATTTCTTTTGAAATATATTGAATAGAATAATTTAGTATCAAGAATAGTATATTTTATGACAAAGAAAAGCAAGCATACAAATGTATAGAAAGAAATACATGTCCCTGCGACACTCTCTAAGGTAATTTTTATCATTATCTAATTTTGTATACTTTGTTATTATTTGTTATTGATACCAAATTATTTGAACAGTAATATATTTATTTGTTAAAATTAGAATAACTTTCTTCTACCCTATTGAAATGTTTGCTGGCCAAAGTATTATTATTAAACTCATCAGTAAAACCGTAAGCATTTTTTTAAAAAAAACCCTCAAATTACCTTTCTGACAGCAGACCGTATCCGGGATGAACAGCGTCCACATCATTTTCTTTAGCGACCCTGATGATCTCAGGAATGCTCAAATATGCTTCAACAGGGGGTAATCCTTTGCCAACTACATATGATTCGTCAGCTTTTTGTCTGAAAATAATGGATTAATTCAAATGAAACCTTTCAATAGCTTTAGTATGAAACATATTCACCTGAGATACATTCTGGTCATAATATCTTATGTTTATTGAAGAGATTAGTTGGTTTTGGAGCTTAAACAAATAGCTTGATAAGAGTTAACAGTTTGGTGTCAGATGTGTCTCAATAGTCATAATTTAAAAATAGTAATAATTCTTTAAGATCCAAGTAATAATGTCATGAAACATTCAAATTATAAAAAATAATATTTGTAGGTAACCCAGAATGATGTACTAGTTGTGCCCGCGACTTCGTCCGAATTTTTATTTAATTATTTATATACCCCACGCGAAGCCGCGTTCCGTTCAACTGATACGTTACCAGCCTAAGCTAGACCCCATTTAATATCACTTCGATATGATACTAGAGCTTTTGTAAATTGGACATATTACGTGATTAACATAAATTGACAGAACTTATTTATCTGTTAATCGTTTTTTTTTATGATATTGGAAGGCAAACAAGCAGACGGATTTCTTGATGATAAGAAATACAAGTCGCCTATAGACACCAAAGGTAAAAATGGTGCGTTGCCAACCTGAGGCTAGGATAGTAAACCTCTTGCGTGAGTAAGTTTACCGGCTACCCTACCCTCTAAACCAGAACACGACAATGGCGAGTACTGACGCTATTGTGGCAGGAATAGGTAAGGCCGTTGCAAGACTCTACCACGTGGTAAAAAGTAGTAGGTAGTTAAATGAAAAAAACACTGTTAAGTGAAGAATCTGTACCTAGACAGGCATATTTCATCTTCGGTCGCATCGTCACTTAACATCAAGTAAGATGGCTACCAAATGCCTGCCTATTACCAAATTAAAAAAGACGGATTTCCTGGCAGCTAGCCACGTGGTCGATATCACGGTGCCTCTTAAAGCTGTTTAGTACGAAAATGGAGTATATATACACACCTGTGCATTTGAAGTCTGTCCTGCTCGCTGTAAATGGCGACGGACCGTATTCCGAGTTCCGTACATGCTCTGAAAACTCTGATAGCGATCTCCCCTCTATTCGCTACTAGAACGCTTCTAATTGGTCTGTAGTCCACTGATTTTGAGTCCTGTAAAAATAATTAATATATATTAAAAATATATCACACTGTTATACCCTTATCCTGTTCCGTATATGGCTTACCACGCACCTATATCATTATTCCTCCTTTACCAACCCTTTTACATGCAATCAGCACAAATCCTATCAATATATACTAGTTACCAGGTAACAGTTTCCATCCAGTCTTTCCTCCGTGCTCACTCAGTCTCTTTCCCAGTTCCTTGTGTATTAATTAATTCTATTCAGTGTAAGGTGTACTATGTCCAATCCTAAATAATATTTTTAAGCTTGTAATAAAATTATATTACAGTTTTTAAATAAATATTTTTTTAAAAGACTTTACTGTTAACCTATATAACAGTACGTAATTAAAAGTGGTAAATTCAGTTATACATGTTTATGCATCCACGATAAGCCGACGATATTGGGTCCCTTGATGTGACAGCAAATACGTCGCCACGTCGGGTAATGTTATATTTTTCAGATAAACTGAAAAGACTAATAATACAAGATGTCCTCCTCGAGAACCGAACCCGGAACTTCCTGCAGCAGCATAATTGGACACCTAATACGTTCAACCACAGAGGCGAAAAGATATATTTATAACGAATAATTATATATTTGTTTAACTGAAATTTGTTAGTGCCTGTAATCTATCCGATCCAAATTTAATTTCGTATTTTTTTTATCAACATTGCTCAAAAAATCTTTGGATTGGTGAACCAATAGGTACGTGATAACTCTGGTTGCATATTAATAACGTTTGGTTTTGGCAGGTGCTCTCAAAACTCAAAGGGGTAGTCTATAATTTATTCACTGACAAC
>DVZL01004373.1:0-12991 GCA_018236625.1 Lasaia peninsularis | reverse complement strand
AAATTTTGCGACACATTTTACAAATTTTGTTCAAAGTGCCTAGTAGGCATTGGGGATATTATGGTTAATTATGTTGGAAATTAGTTGTATTATCACATCCCAAGAGGAATACGTCGAGTTACAAGTCATCCTGTATAACAATACTTATTTTTTCTATGAAAAAAAAATGATTCGACTACAAAAGTGTCCCAGTATTCTGTATGTTGTGTAAACACTTGTGTTATAATTTGTAGTAGGGCATTGGATAGCGGGCAAACCTACTTCAAATGTAAGTTCTTTGTTTGGCACCAATAACCGTTTGTATATGCCATATCATTTTTGCTGTCAAGAATTTTTTTCTTTTAATATAAAAAGTATCATGTATCCAGTGAAACGAAGTTCACCGACTCAGCTAGTGTTATAATAAAAATATTATAATGTATGGTGTGAATACGAGCCGTTATTACAAGTTACGAAACTAACACTGTTGAGCCAAGTTTAAGTCATTTAGAAGATAATTCTATTAAAAGTCATGTCTCGCGAGAGTAACCCGACCGTAGAAATTTTATACTTCGCCTCGGACAAGTTAGGAATTTCATGTAATTTATAAGACATAAGCATTTCAATTCTCAGTTGGTTAGTGCGTCGACAGCACTTCTGGTGGCGTTTTGAAATTATTTTATGGTCGTGGCAAATATCAATCTACTTTTTTCCAGTTCTTTAAATATGTACTGTCAACATGAACTGGTTATATATATTTCATTTTTCTTAATCAGAGGCCAAACAAGCAGATGAGTCTGCTGATGATAAAATATTATGTATCGATACCACTTTTGGTAATGATTTTACGCTTTTTACGTCACCGGCTATCTATAAAATAAATCAAAAATAACTGTGGCAAGCACTGATGCTTATCGTAAATCCAACTAGTCAAGGTTACGGTGTTAGTGACAAACCAGTCGCGTGTTATCAACTAAATATCCAATTTCAAGTCATGTATTTGGACCTTTTTTTTAACGTGTGGAAATCCCGAAATATCCCCCGGGAAATATCGGGTATCCCCGCCGCTTTCGGGGGAAAGCGACAGGTTATGTCGAACTCTTACCGACTAAAACCACACGACGACCAACTCTCCGCCTTCACGGGAACGAGATGGGGGCGCTTTCGCAGTCTTTCACCTCGTCCCAGCGGTTTCGGCCCGGAGTGAACCGGGCCTCCTCCCGCGCTGAAGAGGGGCTACTCCGGCCATTAGATTTGCCCCTCAGGCGTGCTAGACCATGAAAATCAGAGAGAATCCCCCGATTCCCCCTGCGGCCCCGCCACGGAAAAGTTAACAGGCAGTTGCCCGCCTCCTAGCCCTTCCACATCGCCTGCGCTGGATTGGGTCAGAGTTGACAAAGTCCCCTCTGACCCTCTCCGTGGCCCTCTTTTACGAGAAATCGTAAAAGCAGGCCGCCACCACCCAGGCCGCTCCTCGCGTCCCTTCTTTTGCAAGAAGGGACGCAAGAAGTTGAGAAGCAGCCGCAACCCCGAACGGCCGCAGAGGATAGGGAGGACGGCAACGACACATCGCATCTCCTGTTCCACTGCGGCCCCACCGCCAACGCATCCCAGGGTGCGGCTTCCTTCGGTCGCAGAAGATAGGGTGCACGGCAACGACACACCGATACACGTCTCTTCCCGCGACCAGAAAACCCCGCCCTCGCAGCCCCACCACCCAGTCCGCTCCTCGCGGAGCGGCCTCCCCGGATCTCTCTTGGTTCACCGTGGTTGACCAAGCCACGGCTACTAAGCCCCCTCACCACGAAAAGGTGGAGATCCCTCGAGGGGGAACTAAAATATACCCGAGAAATGTATATTACTTTGTATAAAAGCCGGCTAAAATATAACGTTTGGTGATAATTTCCCTGCACATACCGTCTTGGAACCCGTTTACTGATAGTTTATCGAGAAGATAACGTTTGTACTGCCCTCTTTCTGCTCGGAATACTAATGGAATCGATTTACCAGTGCAACTACAAAATAACATAAAATCGGTTACATAATCAACAATAGTTTTTCCGCACTGATTCCACCCGGAATCCAAAAATGCTGTAGGCAAAATATCGCTCCACGGTACATAGAGCAAAGTCCTTCTCTCTATCCCTATATCCCTATGTATGCTTAAATCTTTAAAACTAAGCAACGGATTTTGATGTGGTTTCTTTTAATAGATGAAGTGATTTAAGATTAAGGTTTTTATGTATATAACATGTGTAGTATACGCGTGCGAAGCCGGGGCGGGCCGCTGGTTGTTAGTAATTCGAGCAGATAGCATTACTAGTGTTCTGAGCTACGTATTCATTATACGGTGCGTTTCTTCCATGGTTTCTTCTTTGTTTCTTAATTTTATTTTTTCTTATTTATTTTAATATATTTTTAACATTGCAACACAATAAAAATTGTCTTTGCTCAAGTTTTATTAATTTGCGTCGCGTCAGTCATACGTCCAGTACGCTCGACCAAAGAGGCGATTAAAATTTTTGTTAGCCAAAAATATAATTAGTCAAACCTAGACTTAGACTACGTCCTAGGTCATCGGTTTTGGCCACGCAAAAAACATTCAAACAAGTAATTTCAGCTCCGAAGCAACCAATTTATATACAGCTTAGATTTTAAAGTACACTATCCTTCAATTAACAACGATTTTTTTAAATGAATAAATAAATAAATCTGACCCCAAATTATAAAACGTTTATCTGTGAACCGGTACTTAACAGATTTTTTGTTGAAAATATAAATTTAGAAGCGTCTTATTATCCCACTATGTTTTACCGACTTTAAAAAAGGTAGATTCTTAATGAGTTTATGATTTTTTTGTATGTTTGTTATGCGACTACTTCGTCAGTTTTAAATGGATTTTGATAATTCTTTTTTTGATATAGGTGTTATAGTTCAGCGCTTTATAAAATATACACAAACAAAGTTATAAAATTGAAATCGAGTTTTTTTGCAATTCTACGTTTAAATTATTTCTTAAAAACATGTGATGTATTGTGAACATATATTTATCTATACAAATAAATAAAATTGGAGCGTCTGTATGTAATATTAAAATAACTGATTTTTACTAAATGCATATTATATGTATTTTTACCAATATTATATGTACATGTACCATAATATTTTTTTTATAATTTTGTCTGACTGTCTGTCTATCTGTTTGTACCCGCTAATTTCTGAAACGGCTGGACCAATTTTGACGAGACTTTGTTTAGTAGAACTGATATAGTTGTGGATGGCTTAGGCTACTTTTATTAAAGAATAAATAAAATAATTAAATAATAAGGCGGCCGCAGTCGCGGGCACAGCTAGTTATTTATATTTATTTTGTGTTTAAAAGAGTTATAATTAATTTGTGTTTTCCAAAGTAGGTATGTTACGTAAAGGTCGTTTGGGTCGGTCTCCTTATTGTCTATTCAAATTATCACTTGTATACACTTAGAAAAGCAAATAACTCATCATGTTGTACATCTTCTATATTATTTATTTTAGTTATGAAATTAAAAGTTGTCAGATTACAACTAATTCTGCTAACTGCTACAAACATTGTTATTTTATTATGTTCCGGTTCGTAACTTGCACATACGGTCTAACAGCAAGACCGCAGGATAGCGACGCACCTACAACATCTATGGTGTCTGTAGGTCACGGTTGTCTCTTACCATTGGGAGACCCGTGTGCTTGTTCGTTTCCTTAATCCATTAAAGAAAAACTAACTTTATCGTAGATTAAGCTTTAATTATTAGAATCTGTTTTAATAACCAGAGATTATCTTCCTTTTAAGATATTGTAAAGTGCTTAGGAAAGCTAATAATCATTTTTAAAAAATATATAGGTTTAGAAGTGCTATTTCTGGCTATATCACTAACTGACCTTGCGAATTTCGTACTTGCAGTGATAGCTAAGAACAGTTTGTATAGGAGAAAAAAATGATCGACATTGTTCCATCCGTTCACGCGTGATTTGCCCAAAGGAAATACAGATTGATTTTTACATATTATATAGTAGTTGTTACCCGGGGCTAAGATTTTTAGCTCTAGTAGTCATTTACTTTATACAAACATTTATCCCTTAATTCATCCCCAAAAATCCAACCATAGTATAGTAGCCACATATGTCCCAAGAGAAATACATAGGGTAAATTTATGTTGATTCATCAGTTATAGATTTTATTCATTGTTTGTATATTTTTAATTGTAATGAAATATTTAAATGTCTTACAATTTTCAAATATATCTTTCCCCTTTTTGCCGCTGAAAACTTAAACTTTTTTAACGTCGTAACCAGTAAATAGATCGTTGAACCGTGAGCGCATAAAATGTATCACTCGATATCGCCAACTCGCTTGGCGGTAGTTCACTGAATTTTATGTGAAAACGTTCTTAACGCTGGAATAATAATCGATACTTTTTACACAAAACTAATTAACTATAAAGATATTAAAAGAAAACACGATAAAAGTTTTACACGTAACTTCTGGCTGCAATGGGAGTTAGCTATCACAAAACAAAGATAATGTTATTATTTTGCGATCTCCCGCCAAAAAACATAAGCATAGTGCGCCCCGTTCTACTGACAGTCGTGTAGTGCAGTCTGAAGATTAACTTCCTCGATCTCGACTCCATTAAGCAAGAAGTACCGTTACTCTTTACCATACAACTGTTTTGGCGGGAGTTTCCAAAATATATTTTTTTAAATATGGATTTCTGAAAAGCAAAACATACAATCATCAGTCCATACACAATAGTCAACACCAAGGCGGTGTTGCACATGCAGGAAGAAAGATTTGATTGTTTGATTATATTGAATAGGCTCCGAAACTACAGTACCTATTTGAAAAGTTCTTTTACCATAAGAAGCCGACATTATCCCTGATGAATAGAGGCTACTTTTTACCGCGGAAAAATGCTGCATTCCTACGGGAAAACGGGTAATGGAAGAACGGGTTGTATGGATTATCTTTTTATAATTTCACATAACTTGTAAATGGCTAAACCTATTGCGTTGAAATTTTTAACGGATATTTCATTAGTTTCCTGTATTTATCGCTCGCTGCCGTCATTATGTCAACTACGAACTCACCGTGAGAAGCCGGGCCGGGCAGTCAGTAAGGAAATATAATAGTTTTAACGTTCCCCGTGTTGGTCCGGGTCCTCTGTATAGCCTTTATACCAGACAGCTCTTAAGAGGTGAGCATAACTTATCAAGGTCATTGCCAACAAAACCACTGGTAGTAGAGTGCTGTGCAGCAATCCCCCTGGTAGGGATCCACCGCCGCCATTCCTACCGCCAAAATGACAGTTTTCTGCTTTTAATACTTTTGAGGCTGCCTCATTATTTCTTTAAAATGTTCAACTAAAGTTGTCATTTCTTAGTGGCAGGGCCACTATTAATAATAAAAAATGAAGTTAAAGAAGGAATCTGGGGCGAATTAAAAAAATAATGAATTCGAACAAGATAAGAAGTAATAATCTATATTGCAATCTTACTCCATTTAAATTATGTGTTAAAACTTAACAGGTGCTGAAAATAAAGCTGATACACTTACTGTTAATTGATTGTAAAATCATTGACCTCCTTATAATTGGCTAACGGGATATTGCCATATATGCTCGGTCTGTACCCAGCATTATTGAAATGCCTGCGTTATGTAATGTGGATTGAGTCGGTCTGTACCACGTGCGTCTTATCAACGTAGCTATATCGCTTCGATACGTTGCCATAAAAAATTTAAATAAATCCACTTCTAATGCGAAACGGTTATACCAAGGTGATTCGATTTCAAATTTGATAACACAACACTATGCACTTTAAACAGTTACGTTAAGAATCAAATTCGTCCAATCGATCCTGTAGTTCTTGGTGATAAAACCACCCGCAGCAGAAGACCGGTTTTCAAATTTTGTCTAGACTTCCGTCTGGTCTAGAACACATAGAATTATAAATTTGAAATACGCCATTGCACACTACACCAGAAAATCATCGGGGATAATCGGGGGTGAAATATTTTTGAAGAATATTTGACTGATTTTGTTAGTAAATAATAATAATAATAACTCAATAATCCCTCGCCAAATAAATTTTAACTTGCCGTGAATTCGTTTAGAAAGCGTTTAAAAAAACATATAGGTAGCTTTTATTAAACAAAACTTGTCATATGGTGATCGTTCAAAAATAGATAACCAAATTGAGACTAAAACTTCTTGCGCTATAAGTCTACCTATTTAACTGAAACATGACACTGGCGAGCATTATACTGAAAGGCAGTTGAGAAGGCAGGCTCTGGTTACTCACGAAGTTTGTTTTTCCGTTTAACTATGCATTTACTGGCTGATTTGTTATAGCTAGAAGTAGGTTTGCATAAAAAAATAATTGGTTCCAAAACATGTTATAGCAGAAAGAAGAGGTAAAGGTGAGGACAATAATAACTTTAATCATGTTTGTATAACTAACTATATATAACTTTAATCAAACTCTGTTTTATACTTTAATCATAATTATGATTATGATGTTACTAACTTTAAATACCAATGTACCAATGTCATACTCTTTGCCAGTAGACTGTTGTTGTTGTGACTGCTGTAAAAGCATTTATTTAGTCAATTAAACTAACTTTTTTGACTTGAGCTGTTCCACCTACATTATCAGAGCGTAATAAAGTTCTGTTATTTAAATTGACTATAATTTACTTAATATATTTCAATTAAACAGTTACTTAGCTATTTTTATATCTTATTAAGTAAATGTTCGTTTTAAACGCTTTCACGACCTAGCAGTTTTGCGAAAATATCCATGTTTGGGTATAAAAGTAGTACTAATTGCTCAAGGTATTATTTCCTGAATACAATACCACGAAAACAACACAAGATAATAATTTAAACGCAGAAAACTTGAAAAAAAAAACTCGTCAAGGTAAATTATTTTTTTTCTTTTATTCATATGTCAAAAAGTAGGTACTGAACCAATCACTATAAAATTTATATGGGACCATAGCTTAAGTATGACATGATAATGCTACAATAATAAAAATGAGTTATCGGGTAACAAATAACTATACAAAAAAGTCCAAAAAATCATACAGACGAATTGAGGACCTCCTTTTTTTAAGTCATTAAAAACTCAATTAAATCAAACGGATGGTCAATGGCTAGCTTTTGATAGTTGAAAATCCTATGCAATTATTTTAACTACAATGATTAAACAAATCAAGTAAAGATTATGAACCACATGGCCGACTTTATTTTTTGTTTTGTCAAAATGGCGCCACGTGATCGGTGTTTTGAATTTTGATTAGGTACTGTTTATCTTCAGTGACATTCGCAAGATTAGAGCGTATCAACTGACATACATAAAGTCGTAAACAACACATCCTTGCCTTGCACAGTCGGATAAAATGATGAGGCGCCTTTGAGTATAATCTTTTCTTTTTTACTTTGTATAAGCTGAGGTAAAAGTTTACCGTAATATACGATACAAAATTAAGTATCTACTTGTTACTAAAACCAATAATGTGTTATTTCTACTATTGTTCTAATTTGTTAGCAAGTAAACTTAGTTAACTCATTGTTATAAACATCGGCACATGATTAGTAAGAAAACATATTTGGCTTCCCTGAAGCCCGTTAAAGATTCCACTAACATTTACTGTTATTATTTCTAATCGCTATTGAAACTGATTTTTTACATTCTAAGTATGTTACATTCAGTCCTTTGTTAATAAATAAACACAAATACATACAATTTTCTCTTCGCCTCTGTGGTGTAATGGTACGGCCGTCACCTGTTAAGACCGTTAGCCGCGTAAGGTTCCGGGTTTAATTCCCAGGTTGGGCAACTTTTCTTAAATGTTTTTCAGACTATTCTGAGTAAACATTACATTACGGGATTGAAATGTGTCCGAGGTGTCGACAGGCTTGACACCAATCACATCACGTAGGCTTGACACCAATCACATCACGACGCTAGTACCTTGGCGTGGGTGTTCTAGTACGCTATTGACTTCCCCTTCAGTGATAATAGGCGTGAAGGGTTTTTAACTTCTAGAGTAGAGACATTAGAGTGTTGTGTCTAACACCTCTTTACCTTTCCTGCCGCCTTCCGGTCCGGAGGGCAGGGTAGCTGGTAAGCCTGCCTATATGGTCTAACAGCCCGATCATAGGACAGTGGTTGGTACGTTACAACGTCTATGGTGTCTACAAGACACGGTTGTCTCTTACCATCTCGGGAGTCGTGTGTTTGTTCGCTGTCTTATCTCAATAAAAACACCATGATTCAACAATATGTACATTTTTATAATATGTACCTACACTTTAAAATACGTTGTGTACGAAAAAACCCTCTATATGTAAATTAATTAAAATAATCGATTAATTTCAGATCGTCGTAAATAATTAAGATATTAAACTGTTTGAGAGCTTTATTAAAACACTTATCAATTTCATGTTTAATGAGATAACAATATAACGAGTGGGACTACCGTTACCGTCATCTCTGGTGATCGAAGCTCGGGTTTATTGATGCGATCAAGACGATTAGTTTTTACTAAGAAACCAATAAACCTTTTGCGGTTATTATAAGTTTCATTTCTATTGATCAAAGCGATAGGGGTTCATGATGGTTTAGCAAAAATATTTGTTTTAAATTTCATGTTGGCCTGAGATCTGATAATTCCAGATGTGTGTCCTTAGTTTTATAAAATCTTCTAAAAATGGTCGCAACTCGTAAATGCCTATATTAAACGTCCACTATGGAAAAATCTTTCAAAATACAACCCTTAAGGTGATGAAATAGGGAGTAAGAGTCAGCGGCGTGCTCAGGATTATGACCTGGGTATGTGGCGGAGTGGTAGGAGTTGGTTACAAACATATTTTTATAGATTTTTAGCTTTTTTTATGTAGTTTCATAGATTATGTGATCGTGATAACAAAATGTCGGAGTTTAATTAGATTCATCAGAGCACATCCTGTTTCTAAATGTTAACAGTGCTTATGTGCCTCTTTGGAGTGCACACCCCTGGTAAGAGTTAGCACGAACTAGGACTAAATAACTTAAATACGCGGGCGTAGCCGCGGGCAACAGCTTATCTTTTATATATTGCCGGGCATAAAATAGAGACGCACATGTAACGTCTATGGTATCTGTAGGTGATGGTTGTATTTTACCTATTCAGGAGAGCCATCTGCGTGTTCGATTTATATATAAAAAAATTCAAACCCAAGCAAGGCTATCGGCAACAGTTAGTGCATGTTATAGACACACGGACGTAAACATGTTTGTAATGGTGTAAGAATATCGTGTTGTGAAGTCGCGGCACACGACATATTATTATGTTTGATAAATAATGACTAATTAGTTACTCATGCGGTGAGATTCTGTGTTTATCGTGACGAATGTTTTCAAAACAGACGTTCGACTGAATATTTTAGATTTAATAAAGATAAATTGCAATATTATTATAGTACTTGCGTATTATGTTGAGGCATGGGAGTGCTCCCGCCAAGATGACCTTAGCGAAGCCCAAGGGCTATGACTATTCTCGGAGACATTGAACTTTTTCGCTAATCACATGGGCGTATAAATGTTACTGAATACATTGTTAGTGAAACCTCACATTTTGAATAAAGTGCTTCCAAAGTTACACGATGTATCCCTTCCCCGAGTGATCACTCAGAAGTGAACTTAAGTTCAAAAACTCATTGATACATGGCGGAGTTCGAAACTAGACAACCGAAACGGAAGTACGAAGCGCGCACAACCAGGCCACCGAGGCTCCAATAATAAAACTAAATAATTAACACGAACGTAGTTTAACTTTTTTGCGCGGTAAATCATATGTATATTATGTCACTTATAGACACAAAAAGTGTAAAGTGCCAAGACTCAAGCTGTAGGGTTATCAAAGATATATTTTTAAATAAGTCTTTAATTTTGTGGTTTACCTTAATACTATATAATTGCTTTATATTTATTTGTATGTTTACACGTTTACTTTCTATTTGTGTGTATGCACAGTACATATGTATTAGTATGTTTAATTATTTAGTTTTTCATCAGGGTTAAGGTATATAATTAGGATTAAATATTATTATCTCGGTTATTAATGTTTTTTCACTACATACTAAGCTGATTTTTAGTAGCACAAGCATCTGCCGCAGTGGCATTAACTATTATTATTATTTATACAAGTAAATAAAATTCGATTATATGTAATTTTCGTTTGCCTGCATGTCTGTTTGTACCCGCTAATCTCGGAAACGGCTGGACCGATTTTGAAGGGACTTTTACTGGCAGACATGTAATTTTATTTTATTTTAAAGTTAATTGTAATACTTACAGCTATACAAGTTTATAAAATTATACAATTACTGCGGGGAGGCTAATTACAAGTTTTCACTTATACTAGTGTAATTATACAAAAAATATTTAATACATTGAAGACAAAAAAATAGGCAAAATTAGGTTATATATACATTATGGTTATTTATTAAATATTAAGAAAAAATCTATAAATATTTTTTTATATAATTTCCCAAGACTCAGTATTGAGAGTAGGAGAAGCTTATCATACAAGAATTTTGACTATATTGGGTTTTTGTGTCTGGAATATGAACGGTTATGATATTTAATACTTTATATGATATTTAATAAGGAACGGCTTTATATTTTATTTACTTTTATTTTAAAAATGTATAAAATAAAATAAATAAAAACGTGAAAAAGAAATGTATAAAATAAAATAATTAAATAAAGTCGCGGCCAGTTAAGCTAGTTAAGCTAGCTGTTAATATTATTATTATTATTAGGACACAATCTTTTCATTCGAAAGAATGACTTACACTGTGAACTCGAAATTCTGAATCTGCGAAATGCTGATCGGTGAAATCTGCATTCATAACGCGAACGTATTACTAAAGTGAAAAGAATAATTGTGTAACGATTTCGGCCGGGTTGCACCGTCTTACCTATTTCTGAAGCTACAACGACATTGTCTTGTCTCGGCTGGAGGGTAGGGTGGCTAATAGGCGTGGATATTAGACCTAACTTCTTGTCTTTTTTCATCAGGAGAACCGTGTGCTAGTTCGCCGTCTTATCTCATAAAAAATCTAATTCTAAACCTTGTTCATATGCTTACGATAAACAAAACAGGAAGACATTTCTATTTCTTGTCCCGTGTCAAAATAAACCCACGTTGTTTTGCAATATTTAACCTAAAATATTTAATGGATATTGTCTAGAAAATATTGTAGTTTATAGTTTTTTTAAGACGTCGTAAAGTCGCAAGATCAATGAATAGGTCATTCACTGAAAGTAAGACAGGCATAGCTTGATAATGGAGTCATTTACCTCGTTCCTCACAATTCACATATCCTGCGGAGAGGCAAGATTAATACTCCTATTCTACAAATATATTTGACCATTATTGGAGCCTCGGTGGCCTAGTAGTGCGCGCATCGTACTTCCGTTTCGGTTGTCTAGATTCGAACTCCGCCATGTATCAATGAGTTTTTGAACTTAAGTTTACTTCTGAGTGATAACTCGGTGAAGGGATACATCGTGAGGAAACGCGGGATTTGTGCTCGATGTGGCGACGGGTTTGCTACCTGTCACGTCAAGAGATCGTCGGCTAATCGAGTGTGCATATATACTTACCTTTGCCTACTCCTTTATGTCTGTGGCACATATTATAATATCATGAATAAATTTGCAAGTTAAAACAAAACTTTGGTAATAATAATTACATAAATAGCAGACAAGAAAACGCAATTTACGATTTAATATTCGTTTGTATGCTGTTATCTTTTGGTAATATGTTAAACTTTAATATATAAACTGTTACATTGTTACATACTTTACACATATATAAAGGGTAAATCGTTCATTTTTCGCGTCTTGGTCGGTATGAACCACTTCCTCGCTATCAAGATTTTTTTATGAGGACAGGAAACAAATACACGGGTCTCCTGATGGTAAGACACAACGGTGGCCATACACCGTAGATGCCATTATGACCATACAGTGTCATTATGGCGGCAGGAATAGGTAGAGCGGTTTATCCCTATCCAGGCGAGTGGCTGCACAGCACTTAACCATCTGTAGTGTTTGAATTATCCTATGCTCGCCTAGGGGGGGTAGATATTCTACTCTACACCCGGACTTGTTGTATTATATTTTAAACGCAGTAAAAACTGCAAATAATCGATTTGAGTTTCATTATCATGTCGCCTACGTCAAGAAAATACCCATTATCAAGTATATAAATTAATCAATTTAAATAAATTTTGATATCACAGAAAACTTTCAAAGAGTAGAAATTTTTCCAACTTATTGCATGCACAGGATTATGACAGTGGGTGTGCGGTAGAGTGTTCGGTTACAAAAAATATATTTTATAAATTTATAGCTTTTTTTAATGTACCTATAGAAACTCTATGTGTGAGCTTCAGTTTTGCGTTGTATCAATATACCAGAGCACATCCTTTTTTTTTACATGGGGAAATTCTTTATAGGAGTCCTCCCGGTGGGTATCCGAGGAAGATTATGTTGGAGTCCATCATACCAACTAAAACCCCATGGTTTTCACTCTCTCTGCTAGAGCCGGGAGGCTGTGGGATCAGTTGCCCATTCTACCACAGCCCCCGCACAGTTATTCGCTGACGCGGATTCAACGCATAAAGTTAAATACTGAATCAAGGTGCATCGAGCGATGTGTTGGAACACTACAACACATCACTTGATCATCTCGGGAGTCTGAGTGCAATAGGCGGAGAGTCTACTCCAACTCACCGCCCTCAGAATCCTTCTATAGAGGGTGGAAAAGGGCAGTTTCTGCCCTTCTCCTCCGTCCAGTCCTTCGACACTAAATCTGTACAGCAGCGGCGTCGGCTTCTCGCTGTCTTTCTGCTGCCTCCTTCATAAATATAACTTTTTCGCAGAAGGAGGCTGCAGCGTTCCACTTTGCCAAGCTTTGGCA
>DVZL01004372.1:0-12992 GCA_018236625.1 Lasaia peninsularis | reverse complement strand
TAAAACACTAATAAAACACATTGTTTGAGAAATAATATCTCACAGTGAACCGCTCCGTTCCGCGTTCCCACCAAAACCCCCATTATTGAATAATTTCATTTCACAGACTCCGGCGAAATTACAAAATTGGAAAATTTCATTTAGTATCGAATTTAAAAGCTACTGATTACATCTGCCATCTTCATTTTATATTTGGCGCTTCTTCTAAAGTTTACCCTGATGCTAATATGGCGCCACCCTTATTTCATGCATTTTGACGGACACTTTTTCATAACACAGATGCTTCTCCTGACCTATACCCTCCATAACTAAAAATAATAATTGTTAGCTGTCAAGTGTCAACTCTGAACTCTCTGTTCTGTCACTTACGCGTAGAAAAAAATAAAAAAAGCGTAAATGTACATAAATATTTTGTTTGTTTCATTCATATTTTATTTCTGAATAACAAGTACCCAGCTTTTGGATGTAAAACTAATAATTTTTCACAAATATTGATCGTGAAATTGTGGTTTTATTTGTAGTGTGGTTTACATCCCAATAAAATGCTGATTACAATCGTTGGACCACTATTCATCAATTGAGATAAATATTCCTGTTCAAATTTCTTGAGTTTTAAAAAGAATTAATTTTCAACAGTTAATATATTTACATTATTTCCGTGATGGTGGTTTATCTCCTATTATTATAGTGCAGTTTAAAGTATTCTGTAATCTATATCTTAAAAATGAAGTCGTTTAAGCTGATTGTACATCAAACAAGTTTTAGCAGTAAGTAATAAATTTATCACCCATCCATCGTTCAATATCTCATCATTTTATTTCATAATTAAATATTGTCTGGAAAAGATTGTCAATTTAACAATTAGGCTGTTTTTATGTCGTTACACACATACATACATATTTTCACGTCCCTTGCGTAGTAGGCAAAGTGTACCAAGTGCCAAGTCTCACGATACTTGCTCTACTTCCTTCACATTCAATACTCTGTTCATATAAACACCGGTTTCGGAGACTCTTGATACCCTACTACCCTCTGGTAGTTTATTGTTTTGTAACTCCTTGTGTTAGGGCAAAGTACATATCAGAACATCCAAGAAACTTTGAGTGTGAATTTTGAAGATTACAATGTACCATGCTTTAAACATATAGCCCTAATATTTAAATAACAAAGTAAAATAATTATATAGCTATCTTGATTTTGGAATGCATTTGCACAAATTTTATGAATAGTAAATCTTATATACATTGTCGACACAACCAAATAAGTTACTAAAGTTGGAATTGATAGAATTAAAACTTTTCTTTTTATTTAGTTACAAGTACTCTAGTATTTTTTAATGTGTTTGTTACATAAAGCCCCTCGGTCATTTTATTTTGATTGATCATAATATGTTATACTACTTTGCTAAAGTCTTCATGCCCATCAACAGCTGAAGATCTGATCATCAATTTTAAAGATTATCCTGGCTTGAAGGAGAAAGATATAGTTGAGATCTATCATCCTGAAAATGATTACCCACGGCTTCTCCTGCAAGTTACCAAGGCAGGGACAGGAAGAGGTAAGCTAATATAAATAAAATGTTTACCCACGGCATCTCCTGTAAGTTACCAAGGCAGGGCAGACAGGAAGAGATAAGCTAATAAAGTTAAATACACTGTTTTAAATAAATATACTTTTTTTTAAGTCTACAATTTTTGTCTGTCTGTCTGCTAGTTTGTACCTACTAATTTTCGAAAGGGCTGGACTGATTTTGACGGGACTTTCACAGGCAGACAGCTAAAGTAATAAGAAATGGCTTGGGCTACTTTTATTTTAAAATTTTATTTTAGAAATATATAAAATATAATAAAGAAATGTGGAAAAAGTTGCGGGCACAGCTAGTCTAATATATAAAACCGAAATGTCTCTAGAAGTTTTAGTTTTTTAATATATTAAGTCAAACAGGCAGTTGAACTGGTGGTAGAAAATAACTTGATGGTATGAAATACACTGCATATAGATTACCAAAGATGGTAATAGTGCATGAGAGATGCCTTTCCATTGTAACATTTCAAACCCAAATACTCTTTATCAAACCTAAATACAATAGTTGTGAGGAAAGAAAAATAAGCTAGTTATTCTAATCTGGACATAACATCACAATCAATGACTGTCACTTTTTTGTGACTTACTTAAAAAACCATGAGACTGGATATAACATAATTATTTATCTGTGTTCTATTCTATAAAAAAAAATATATTTCTAGATACCATAAGTGTTGAACAAAGTATAGCAACAACTTTTCAATTAAGAACATTTGCTGATGTGTATGTAAACATTGTTAATGTGGCTGATGTGGCATTAGATTCTGTTGAGCTTACTTTTAAGGATCAATACATGGGAAGATCTGAAATGTGGAGACTAAAAAATCATTTGGTAAGATATCTTTTATATGTCTTGAGATTTTGGAACTACATTAGGAAAAAAATTAAAAGTAACTAATGGGAAAAATACTTAATGTATTTTTTTCTTAAATTGTATTAAATAATTAATAATTTGAAGATTTAAAAAGTGTAATGTACCATATAACATAATAAATTGTTGGTTTTGAAAATGATTACACCCTTTTAACATGTTTGTAAGTAATTTTAAAAAGTACAGAGAAACAAAATTAATTACTAATGACTTTTCTATATTAAGTATATGTTATTTTTATATTTTAGGTCAGCACTTGTGTGTATTTAAATAAAAAAATAGAATATTGTGGCGGGGCTATCAGATGCCAGGTATATGAAATGTGGTCCCAAGGTGACAGGGTTGCCTGTGGAGTAATTACAGAAGATACAAAAATTGTGTTCAGATCTTCCACATCAATGGTCTATCTCTTTATTCAAATGTCTTCAGAAATGTGGGATTTTGATATACATGGTGATCTATATTTTGAAAAGGCAGTGAATGGATTCCTGGCTGATTTATTTGCTAAATGGAAGGTAAAATCAATATGTAAAAAGATTGCTTAGTAATAAGAGAAAATATATTTTTTTGTATGGTTTTTTTATTATGGTTTTGAATTCTACAAAGGTTTGCTCAGATTTGTAACTAATAAAGTATGAATTGATGCTGCAATAACATGAATACTAGTTTTGCTAATATGTTCTCTAAACATAACAAAATGATGATTGCCTATTATTATTATTAACTTTGTTGTGTTTAGAGGATAGGGGTAGTAGGGTAACACAAGGGTAAGTATGCTTCATATTATAAATGAAAAAAATTATGTACTTTTTCTACATATTATTTATAATTAAAAATTATATATGAAGTAACCGACTGGTTTTGTTTTATATAGCATCATCATCAAGGCTAAAACTTAAGTTACTAACATTATTTCTGGAATCATTATAAATACTGTGGGTAGATACATTAGTTAGTAATACAAAATGAGTTACCAGCAACTGGTTTTTTTCCCACGGAAATGAGAGACTTAAATCTCTTTAAGTTATCGAGCATCATGTTGCCGACATGTAAGAATAGACCTTACCTAGAGACACTAATATTACATCTTGGTGTGTTTCTTTTATTGTCACGTCGTCTAATGTCTATATAAATGAATAAAATTGGAGTGACTGTATGTAATATTAATGCTAGATGCATTTGTATGTTTACAAGGTACATATACTAAAATAGTATTTTTAGAATTTTTATCTGTTGTTTGTACCATCTAATCTCTGAAATGGCTGGACCGATTTTGACGGGACATATACTGGCAGGCAGCTGATATAATAGTATATGTCTTTTTTTTATCCTATTTATTTATACATATATTTTTACCTTTTGTAGAAAAATGGAAGTAACCATGAAGTGACTATTGTACTATTTTCAAGAACTTTCTATAAAGCGAAATCTTTAGAAGAATTCCCTCAACATATGAAAGAATGCTTGCAAAAAGATTACAGAGGAAGATTTTATGAGGATTTTTATAGGTACATATCACCAAGCATTAGGTATACTTAACTTGGAAGAAAAAAAATCAGCCAAGAGTTGGTTTTAAAGGGTTTTGTGCCATTATCTGTAACAACACAACAGCACATTTGTTGTATGGGAGCTTTTTGTTGAGAGGAGTTTGTGCATTATTTTGTAATTGTTAGAGCAACAATAGAAAATGTTAACTTGAGTTATTTCAGCTTATGATATAGACGAATAGGGTTTTTACCCATTTGTTATGTAACCCTAGAAACCTACTTTAATCTGTTACTTACGGTACAACTTACCCAGTGACATTAAACAGTATAAATGATACAAATCGACACCAGTAATTTATACTATGCTAACTTGAATTTTGGGTAAATTGTTTCTTTTATGTCAACAGGCCTAAGATGTGGTCCTCTACATGTAATAAAAAAATCGTAAAGAAAAATACATAAATAACAAAATTACAAATCTTATAAACACTAAGTAAAGGTATTTTTTAAAATCATTCGATTTTAAAAAATACCTTTACTTAGCGAAATTACGCTAATTGTTATTATCTGAATGTGCGCGGGGAGAAGTCGCCCCGCTTGTTTGTTTGTATGAGTTAGTGTAGTATAAATTGCTGGTGTCGAAATATTGTCTTGTTTTTGCATCCACATGTCTTTAGATGCCATACACACATGCTCACTCACACAGTGTTTGCATAAAACACTTATTACAATATACTAACTTTATTTAAACTCAAAACACATCCAGTTCCACTTTTATAGCTTTATCAGAGCTAATATAACTGTCTCATTTTATAACTAATTCAAATATTATAATAGACCTCTTGCAGTTTTCTAGTATTCAAAGATCACATTAAATATGATTAACAGGGTGGCAGTTCAAAATGAGAGATACGAAGACTGGTCAAATGTTTTACTACAATTAAGAAGACTTTTTACTGATTATCAAAAAATTGTGTTGCAATATCATGAGAGACCTAATATGGAGATACCAACTGCTATTAATTCTACAGCAGCACAAGGGAATTTTCTAGAAGTTCTTAATATGAGTTTAAATGGTAAGCAACTAAATCAAGTTGGTTTCATTATCGAGTCATCTAAATAAAAATGTAATTTAATTGTTATGTAAATTTTTTTTTATTCATTGAAATTTAAAAAAAATATTAATTGAAGCTCTGTTTCATCAGTATCTATAGAATAGATTGCAGATTGAGAATGAGACTGACTGAGAATAGGTTATCTATTTCTCATAAGCTTTAGCGCGGGCAGAACAAACTTTGCCAAGCTAGCTAGTTTTTAAATAAATCTTACCACCCTAGCTCTGTGGCATTGCTATATGACGACTACAGCTTTGTAGAGATAATCCACTAACCTCTTTTTCTTTTCTAAAATATAAAGTGTTTATCATGTTTCAGTATTTGAAAAACATTATTTAGATAGATGTTTTGATAGAACTGGACAATTGAGTGTAGTAATAACACCGGGTGTTGGTGTTTTTGAAGTAGATAGAGAATTGACAAATGTCACAAAACAAAGAATCATAGACAACGGTGTAGGCAGTGATTTGGTGTGTGTTGGAGAGCAACCTTTACACGCCGTGCCGTTGCTAAAATTTCATAACAAAGACAGCAAGCTGAACTCTATTGATGATTACTCTATGCCACATTGGATAAACTTATCTTTCTACTCGACAAACAAAAAAGTCGCCTACTCAAACTTCATACCGAGGATAAAACTACCCCCAAGGAAAAGTCAAGAGCCGTTAAAAAAGATGTATGAAGATGAGAGCAAAGGGAAGTTGTTGAAGGATGATGACTATAATATGCATAATTCAATATTCGATTACGATACATACGATGCTCAAGTTTTTCAGTTGCCTTTGGTGCATAGTACATGGTGAGTTTTTTTTTTACAAAAGTCGTTATGTATTAAGAAAGTAACAAGGTTTATGGGTTATTTGTTTTTTTTCAAAAGATATATTTAAATACACGTAAATAATGAAATTTTAAAACGTCTTTTTAGTGTTCAAAGAGTGAACAGAACTAAAAAGACGTCCGTGGCTGGATTGGAGAGTTTAAATAGAAAAAGTTCTCCGGCTTCTTCCATACATCACAGAAAAATGTCCGACCCAGATATACATCACAGCCTTGAAGACATCTTGTCAAATGGTAAGCACCTAATTTGATTGTATATGTTTCAAGACTTAAAAGAGTTGTATCTTTACTTTTTCATTTACGATATTGATTTCTCAACTTCAGCAATTTAACAAATTTCTTGACCAATTTTTATTGCGTTTTTACTATTTGATAATTTAAAAGCGAAGGTTTTATCGAAATTGGTCAACCTTAAGCAAACATACATTCAAAATTGGCCTTAGTCAACTTAATTTTTTTAATACTATCATAATATGGGAATGGCTTATCATTACGATTTTGAAATGTTATATCATGAAGGTAATTAAAAAGTGTAAGTAGTTTTTTTTGTAAATTGCCGGAGTTTTCATACTCAACTCTCACTTCCATAAAGTAACGTTCGGATAAGCACTAAGTCAGCGCTTTAAAAGTAACTTAACCAGCGGTCAATTACCAGAACTTACTGTCCTTTCTATAACTGCGATGTACCTTTCATACCTTCACCTATCACCTTCACCCAGCACTACATTATCAATCAAAACTTACACCCGTTCTTCGTGTCTTAGATAAATAAGATGCTAGTTTTTGTTTAAGCATACATTGTCCAGCAGGAGTATTACTTGGTCTCAAGTATGAAATTATTATAATTAATATCTAAACATGATAACGCAATAACAATCGTGGCCCTAGTTTTATCTTAACACAACATTTCTCAGTTCACGTTATGATTAGTAGACTATTATAATAAACAGATAAGTAATAGTTATTTGTTAGGTTACATTGAGATATATAAATATTATTATTATAAAAGTTTGTATATTTGTTTGTTACTCTATCACGCAATTTGGATGAAACTTTACAGTAAGATAGCTTATACATCAGAATAACCCGTAGGTAATTTTTTAACCAAAAAGAGGGTATGTTTTACGCTTTGATATAAAACGCGGACGAAGCCGCGGCCGTTTTTTGTATAAAGCCACTACGGCTTATAAAAAACTTGTAACGCCCGCGACTTCACCTGTGTAGTTTATTTTAATAACTTTCAAAAAGTAGATTTTTTCCGACTTAAATAATTTTGTAGCATTGTCGTTATAGCGGCAACAGAAATACATCTCTGAAAATTTCATTTTTTTTATAGTATAAGACGAGTCTTGATTAAATTGCCTGGTAACAGACATATGAACAGGAAATTCTCAGTAATGGGGTTCCGTTTTGCCCAATGGGTACGTCACCCTAAAAAGAACAATTTGGTATGTTGTTTTAAGTAAATGGTGTAGTTTTCAAGTCTTAGGTACAGTGTGTATTTATGTATTATAATTATTTTCTTAAATGGTGTATTATGATATTTTTTCAGGCAAATTCATATTGAACGAAAGCAACAGCGATACGCCGGATTCCCCGACGGCCCTCAACCGTTTGTCGCCGCGAAGTTCCATCTCGGTCCACAAACCTCTCAAGAGGACCGGCCGGGCTCTCATCAACCCTTTCGACCCTTCGCATGTTACCGTCAAGCTTACAAGTAATAGGCGTCGGTGGACACACATCTTCCCCAAAGGTATGAGACTAGTACTGAACCTTAAGGGCTAAGTTTGTCTAGGTATGCATGTTCCATCTACAGCTGTTCATCAAGGACACAAGGCTCGTCACCATCTATGGTCGGGCTGTTAGATCGTATACCCTACCCTCGGGACATGTCACTAGAGCTGGTAAGGTGGTGGATCTCTATATCCCTATACGGGCGAGTTGCTTAAGAGCACTCTACCACCAGTGGTCATATTGGATGTGATCCAGCTAACCTATGCTCGCCTTTTACGAGCTGCCTTGCTTCCTGGGTCTATACGATACAGGGGAAAATACAGAGAGGGAATAGGCAGAGAGACACATTCATGACTCTCTTCATTCAAACACGCCGCCTTCGAAAATTCTTGACTTATCTATCTTGTGGGGTATTTAGGTAATGAAAATTACTATATTCGGCACGGCGAACCTTGATCCCTATGACAGTTCGTGTTAGTGATGCTGATGGGATGGGGGTCGTATCGATACTTAAGTTTTTTATAGGCAAAGGCTTGGCTTGCATTCAGCTACATTGGTAAACATGTTTTGAAAATTAATATAATCTGCATTTTTAATGTCTACTATGTTGTTTTTGTAATTAAATCAAGTTTTTTTTGATAAAAATAAAATCACCACCGAGGACAAGATGGTAGAGTTTAGGAATAGTTTTGTATATATTACCCTTTTTTAAGAAAATAATATACCACCTCAAATGCTGGTTGTGGAACTAATTTTCTTTCATTTCATTGAGTTTAATTCTTAGAAATTGTGAAAAAAAATAAACTGTCGTGTTCCGTTTTGGAGGGAAGGTTAGTTGGTAAATTTATGCTGCAGATTTTAGATTGGCTATGCATCATTATCATTTTTATGTTTAAATTATATTAAGTATTTCTCTTGGTATTACTAAAATTGTTTGGTTATTCGCTCGCTTTGTAAACAGTTTTTTGTGTATTCAAATGATGTACCAAAATGTGGCTTTATTTAATTGAATTCAAAATGGGGATAGTTTTTAATTGTCTGTATGTTTATCTGGAACTTTGTTGAATTTAATGATTTTTATTTTGTAAGATAGATAAAAAGCGGTTCCACATAAACATAACAAGTCGGTTTTTGCAGTTTTTCTAATTGTCCATAAGATAATGAACAAGCGAGCGATTCTTTCGATCGTAAGAGACAACCTCGTCATCGTAGACGTCACAATATGTCTCGATGTTACAAGTACCGACGTCTCGACTACAATAATAGGCAGGGTGACGGTACAAACCCAGCTGGATTGCTGCAAAGCTGAAACAGCAACTAGTATTAGTAACAGCACCTATCTGCATGATGATGACGATGATGTTGTCAGGGCCGACGGGCGTGCTGATCCAGCAGCACCACTACCAGGCGCGGCCCGCCGGCGAGCCCCCGCGCCCCGCCGCCCGCGCGCCGCCCGACCGCCCGCCGCCAGACCGCGCTCCCCCCGACCGCATAGCCCCCGACCGCATAGCCCCCGACCGCATAGCCCCCGACCGCATAGCCCCCGACCGCATAGCCCCCGACCGCCCCGACACCAAGGACAACGGCAACAACACGCACACGCAGGTCGACGGTGAGTTTCTACATTTTATGTCAGACCACATACAACTTCATTTAGTTTTAATCGATCTTGCTGAGAATTTTTAATGGATAAGCTAATATAGCTATGTTAAACGATACGGGTTCGAAAACGACGACGATCCACTTTCAACCTTATTTTTCGTCACAAATAATTGACGAAATTAACGAGTAGTAATGTAGTGTCGTCAGAAATAGGTGGTGGTTTATCTGGACGAGCTGCTGGACTCTACCAAATAATATAAAATATATGTCTCTGATTGCAACGAAATTTGAAGTTAAATTATGTTCATATCGCTCTGAAGATGTGATATTATAACATGATTTCTTATACATGTAAGAAAGTCGGGTTTGTTACAACACGAGATCTGCTGGACCAATTTTCATCGTTTTTGATTCGTTGGATTTATCTCCGCCCTGAATAGCATTAAGAACAATGAAAACTAGATGAATAAAATATAATTATGAAAAATAAACAATTTTCAGTAAATGATTAGAACATGTCAAACATTTGTTGTCCATCCTGTCAAACACTGCAAGTCACAGTTGACATTTATGCATTGTCTGAATTTTTTAAATCAATTAAAAAGGTTGAATAAGACAATAAGCAGATACATATATACGCCCTTACAGAAATAATGACAAATGTTTAACATTTAAGATTGCGTTCAGAAATTTATTTTGTTTAAATAAGTTTCTATTTCCGAAAACAATTTCTAAAATTTATTCTATAGGTCAAAGAAAAATTATTTTTGTATATTTTGTTAATTTTTATTCTCTTTCTGCTATTTATTATTCATCATAATAAAATACTTTTATACAGGGTGCTTGGTATTGGGGTGCAAAGTCTAAACGAAGTGATAGCCTAGGTCATTTAGATCATTCTGAGCCCAACATGTCTTAGAGCAAAGTATGATAGTTTTTTTGTTCAATTTTTGAAATGATTTTCAAGAAATTCCAAAATTTGACATTTAAGTGATGCTAGTACTTTTATTACCGTAAGTAACATGTTTTTAAGTTTTAATCTTCTTTAGGTTATGTCTGTCCTACCTTATCAAATTATTGTCAAGTATCTGAACCTTCAGAAAAAAAATAGAAGCATTTTAAGTAAATCTTTTTTTTTTTCAAATTGGGATATTGTAGTTTTTGAAAGACATCAAAAAAACGAAACTTGTCTTGGTTGTTCAAAGCCTTTTAAAAACATGCTTGACTATTCTACTTTTATTTTAAGTATCATTCATGCAAATAGGTTCATTTCTTCGGAGATAGGACACTTATACCAAACGAAAAAGTAATTTTTTTAGAAAAACAAAAAAAGATATCCATATTAATATTTATTTTGTATCATTGTATTATGTTCATCAAAGCCTAAATTAGTGCAGCTGAAAAGTAACACGACAAGCATTGACTGTTAGGCGGTACGAAGTTCGCCGAATCAGCAAGTTATTTATAAAAGCGATGACAAAAATGAGAACTCCCTTTAAATATACTTTTTATTCTGTTTTTAGTAAAAAAAACCCTTTAGTTCAGTAAATATAGTAGAACACCCACGATTAGCCAAAATACTAGGGAAATACATCATCTGTGAAAATTTCAAATATCTAGGTATCTCGATTCAGACGGACAGGCTGTCTTAGTAATAGGATACCGTTTTTACCTTTTGGTTTCGTACTTTAAAAAAGTAGTTTAATTTTTGTTTGTTTTCTATATAAATAAGATTCATGTAAACTAATATAAGTTTTTCTCAAAGATTGAAGATGATATTATAAATCGTCGTTGCAACTTTAAGACTTCTTATGTATAAAAATGTACCTATTTTAGGAGAAAATCGATAAAAACTACTATTAACTATTTTTCAATTTAATTAACAGTAGCAACGTAAAAAGTAATAAATAATGAAGCTGATTCCTATTTTTTTTGTCGTATTTTGTTTCATTTTATTTTTCCAGTAAATGGTTTTTATTGATTTTCTCCTAAAATACATTTTTACACAGAAGAGGTCTTAAAGCTGCAACGACGAAATGTCTTTTGTAGGAAACATAATGTCGGGTCGCAAACGCATGATAAGCACATCGGGCGCGCTGGCAGTCCTCGGCACGGCCTTAAGCGCTCCAACTACAAACAACGCGTCGCTCGCCTTACTCTGGGGAGCCACTGGCGAACAGGAATGGACACCAGCCTTAACTACCGGTGAGTTTATTGTGAACTAATTACAAAAAAATGTAAACATAAAACTGTTGATCTTATATTCCTTGCAGTTTTCACATTTTCTTCTTCGTCGAGCAGTCATGTTCAAAACATTAATGTTGCCGTTCTCGATTTTTGCACTTTGCAACAACCTTTTCCGTTTTTTTTTAATATTAAATAAATATTTAACTTATTCTAATACGTGTAACACATTATTAGATACTTACAATAAGTGAGCATCTAAATATGTAGTATTCAATTTTCTGAATTGTATACTGTTGAGTCAATTGATTTGTAAATATATTAACCTTTGATCAAAGTAAAACAGCGTGGAGATTTTGCGCTTTTGAATAGATGGCGCTTTTTGTGGTCGAAGAAGTGTTTTATTTAACGGTAATAAAATGTTGTATCACTACAGAGTATAAAACAAAGTTTCCTCCCGCTAACTGTACCTACGCATGCTTATGCATTAGAGAGATGTTCTTTATGTATATATCCGTGTGAAGCCAGGGTGGGTCGCTAGTTAATAGGCTAATTTTGTTCCTTTACAAGGTGTGTAATTAATTATTATACTCTAATAAAAAATATGACACGGGAATTGTCTAACCTTTGTGTTTGCGATTTCATTTTTTGCACAATTTTGTCGTGAGTTAAGTTGTTGCGAGGTAGGCAGAGAGTACCGCGTGCTAAGTGGCACGATCCCTACGTACTTGCCTGGCTTCTTCCACACTCATAACTATCTTGATACGAACACGCCGGTTTCGGAGACCTTATCTTTATTATCGAGAATGTGAAATCTTCACGCTGAAAGTGCTGGAGCCTGGACGGGTCCAAGGATCCTTAATGTAATACTCTAATTATATAGCACAATTTTTCATGTGAACTCTATATTTTTTTGGTAACGTGTTACTTTTGACCGAGCTATATACAAGGACCGTTCAGTAATTTATTTTGGTCGAAGTCAATAACCTCATCTTAATTTTGATGGTTAACTTTTATTATTTTTGTATATGACTGGTAATGCAAGTGTTGATATTCATTCTAACGAGGCTGTTTGACAATTCATTTAAGACAATTGAATTTAAATGTTCTGGAGATTACTTTCCTAACAACCCCAGTCACAGTGCCGGCTATCTCACTCTCATAAGGCCAGTTTGTTGTGATGTCGTTCAATTTAGAAAGATTTAGCAATACTACACATTCGGGACGGGTAGTTGTTTGGAGTGTAATCTCCAGGTACACTTTTAGTTTCACGGTTAGCAATTACAATCCCATATAATTTACAATGTAGATTGATCTAAATCCGGTGAGGAAGCGCCAGTCCGATGCCGGATTCATCTAGGTCTCAAAACACCGGATCCGTCTGACCGGATTGATCAATGCCTTTTTTTGTAACGTGTAGAAATCCTCGTGGATACACGCCACTTTCGGGGGAAAGCGACAGGTTATGTCGGACTCTTACCGACTAAAACCACACGACGATCGTCCCTCCGCCTTCGCGGGAACGAGATGGGGGCGCTTTCGCATTCTTCCACCTCGTCCCAGCGGCTTCGGCCCGGA
>DVZL01004371.1:0-12994 GCA_018236625.1 Lasaia peninsularis | reverse complement strand
GAACAGGCACACGGGTCTCCTGATGGTAAGAGACAACCGTGGCCTATAGACACCATAGATGTCGTAGGTGCGCCGCTACCCTGTAGTTGGGCTGTTAGACCTTATGTGAAATTCTATCGGCTACCCTACCGGGACACTACAATGACATTATGGCGGCAGGAATAGTTAAGGCGATGGATCCCTACCCGGGCGAGTTGCTGCACAGTATTCTACAACCAATGGTCATGTTGGTAGTGTCCTGTTAACCAATGTTCGCCTCTTACGAACTGCCTGATAGGAAGGCAGTTGGTCTATTCAACACAGAGTAGCCGGACCATACGGATTAGTAAAGGTATTAATCGGAGGGTTAATGATATTTTAATATTATTTAAAAAAGTGGTTATTTTTTACTAGATATAGAAAAAATCTGAATATACTTATCCTAACTGAAAGTATGCTTACTTTTAGAAACATACATTTGAGTAGATTACGTCTCGGAAAAATAATTAATTTCATTTACTAACTATTAAAAGTATTAATCGGATAGTTGATGCTAATTTAATATTTTTTTTAAAAGTGGTAATTTTATTACAAACAGACTCTTCAATGTTATTTATTTGTGTAGATTAGAGGTGGCAATGACGGCTATATGCTAATAATTAATTATACTGTTGTGTTATTTTTCAATAACTGTTGTCGTAAACTGTTATTATATTACTAGCTATTAGTTATCAAAAGGTATAAAATCGTAGTCAGAGAAGCGAGAAGCTTTTTTTACTACCTCTCTTATTCGTAATAACAACAGTCAACAACAACAACAGGATGAGTAATAATTCAATAATTTCGTTATCGGTTGTGCAAGAGTAACGCATTATATACCTAATCTGTTATTGTAATGACCATTAGTTTAGATAGATATATAAAACTTCTTAATATATTTATCCTAACTGGAAGTATGCTTACTTTTAGAAACATATACATATATCATATTTGAGTAGACTACGTTTCGGAAAAATAATTAATTTCGGGGGATGATTATTTTTAAAACGAAATACGACGTGAATATAAATTTCAGTAATGAGCGGACGAGATGTAGAAGGCTTTCAATGTGTCTGGTTAAAACATAGAGCGGAGGGCACTCCACCATTTGCTGAAACATTCAGCCGAGCCGTCCGCTCTACAGGCCGGCTATTTCAATAGTTAAACGTGAAATTGGACAAGGTTTACAGATAGATAACATAAATGTATTCATACGTAGAACAGTACAAATGTTTTTCATCAAGATACGTAGATATTTCACTGAGCACTGTTTTAAAATATATTAGAAATATTTAATTTTACTAGACAAGCGGTTTTTGTGACGCGCTTATATAACTTTAAAATTTGCCACCGGATCGGAACCTAATGTCAGTTCAGTACCTAAAGGGTAAATATGTAACCCTATTACTAAGAGTCCACGTCCATTTATCTGTATGTTTGTCTGTCTGTCTATCTGACTTCAGGTATCTGTCCATCTCGTGAACCGTAATAGTTGGTCAGCGGAAATTTTCGCAGATGATGGATTTCTGTTGCCGTTTTCCCTTAGAAACTATTTCGATAGTCAAATATTCAATGTTCGTCACGTAGTTCAGAAATTAGTATAATATAAATTTTTTTCAGAAATCGAATTAAATTAAAAAGTGTGTTTTTTTCATCATTTTGGTTTTGAATGGAATTGTCATCGCTTAATTGCGGGTGGTAGGAAATTCGCCGGAACAGCTACTTATATGTATAATATTTTAATACTAGGCTTGTGTGTATGTGGGTTTCATTAAAGAGGTTTATTTAATTAATGCCTAAAAGGAGTTGAATATTGTTAAAGATTTTCAGTATGTCCTACGTACACTAAACGCGACTTGTCTCAGTCCAAATGCCCGTTTAAGATATACATAACCGTTAACCAGCGGCGTGCAATAATTCACCCTAAGTAATGTAAAAGTTAATACGTTAGGTTTAAGCTATATTACAGTGCACTCTGGCCTCTAGGGCATTTGGTGGAAGCACTCTAGGACTTATAACTATAAGTGTTGCACGCGGTTTTGTCTTTGTGTTAAAGACTAGCTGTACCCGCAACTCCGTTCACGATGTTAATGATGGTCTGTTTGAAAAAAAATGTTTAATTCATCGAGCGGAAAGAGGCAACTATATTGGCATTTTCCGACTCCATTCAGCTGAAAATAGCCAAATAATTTATACATGGTACATATAACAACTCTATAAAACCTACAGAAAGAGAGATGGGCCTATTTAGAGCGACTTACTCTTAGTAATACGTATTGGCAAAAAAACTTTGTTGAGATTGAAATTTCCAGATAGTAGATTACACTTACAACTTTTTTAATACTATTATTGTTATTCCGTTGAGCGACATCTAACGAACTTAATCTGAAAGATTTTTGTAACAAATTAATAAGATTTTAGATTTCATTCTGAAAAAACAAAAGCCTCGAGGCGATGCTCAGGAAGGAGGAAGCGTCTTTTTTCAATGCCCTAAGAAGGAGCTACCTTTGTTCACAGTTTCCCAGCTTAATATGACCTATATGTTCAAAGGTTCCTATACATTCCAGGTTTTTAAGCTATTATGGCTGGACCATTTATACTGAGAGCCTGTAATTTCTAAACTATAAAACTTACAACCTTGAAGAAAACTCTATTTGTTATGTCAAACAAAAAGAGTAGCAAAATGCAATTAAACTGCGCATTTATGAATCAGAGCACAATTGAGACTCATTCATCGCTTCTCCCATGGAAACCCTTACAACGACTTGCCTGAATTGATACCCACCGCCTTACCTATTCCTGCCACAATAACGTCAGTGCTCGCCATTGTCATGTTCTGGTTTGGAGGTTAGGGTAGCCAGTAAACTTACTCACGCAAGAGGCTTACCATCCCCGCCTCAGGTTGGCAGCGCACCATTTCCACCTTTGGTGTCTTTATGCGACGTGTATTTCTTACCATCAGGAAATCCGTCTGCTTGTTTGCCTTCCATTATCATAAAAAAATAAACTGGATATAAAGTATCCTATAATATACCCCAGATTGTATATAATTTCCTCATAATCGTTTCAGCAGTTTCAGCGGAAATCGCGGCTGAGATACAGACAGACAATTGGACAAAAATTATAAAAATGCACTTTTTGCGCATTTTCACCTGCGTTTTTATTAAATTATTTTATTTTATACATTTCTAAAATAAAAGTAGCCTAAGCTATTCCTTGTTACATTAGCTGTCTGCCAGTGAAAGTCCCGTAGAAATTGGTCCAGCCGTTTCAGAGATTAGCGGGTACAAACAGACAGACAGACGGACGGACAGACAGACAGATAAAAATTGTAAAAAATGTTGTTTTGGTATATCTTGTAAATATACATACACACTTAGTAAAAAGCGGTCATTTTAACATTACATACACACACTCCAATTTTATTAATTAGTATAGATGCGAAAAACGTACCCGTTTTTAGTCAACCCTATCTATTTTTTAATACCATGAATATACAGAAATGATTCTCCCATATTTTTAAAACTGATAGACTCTAGCATACGCGAGAAGACTGCTCCAATAACTAATCTCATTTACAAGTCAAAGCTTTACATTCCCATACACGACGAGAAGCTCCATGCGAACTAATTATTCAATTCATTCGTTCATTCGTAGTTCGGCAAGTGGGACTACAAACTGAACACGATTTAGTACGCTAGATGCCAATGATGTGGTTAACCACGTTACCGAACTCACTCAATATAATTGATATGTGGTTGTCCATTGGGTAATATGTTTAGTTCAAACTTATATGAGTAGATAGTCTGTGTCCGTGACTCTGTCCGTGTCTGAATTTAATTAAATTAAAGTTGGCCATGCCACTCCTTATTACATTCGCTAGCTGCCAGTGAAAGTTCTATCAAAATCTGTCCAGTTGATCCAGCGATATACCGGAACAAACAGATAGACAAATCTTTAAAAAAAATGTAAATGGACCCTGTATGAAACTTCAATTTTATTTATTTGTATGTATAATTTATTTAAACAAAATACAAAAAACATACAGTAGGTACTCGTACCTTATACATATAAGTTATTAAGAACAGCACATTTATAAAACAAAAACGATTTTTTCATATAAGCTTTTAGATTTTATTATTTTCTAATACCTGTTTAATTTCTTTTTTCTAACAATAAAGAGTTCATTCAATTATTCATTGCTTACTAAGATGGAGATTGAGAAAATATGTTCTTTACATTATTAGTAGACAAAAAAATATTTATTGAGCTTATATATTTAATTATTGACTAATTAAATTTTGATTCTTTACAATAAACACTAGTTATTAATTCGTTTATTTATTTCTAACAAACATGGAGATCTTTTAATTATTCAGTACATATACAAAAAAAATTCAGTAAAGCTCTCATATTGCATTATTTACTAATTCTTATGTTTCATTGGTATTCATAAATAGTTAATTCACTAACCAGCGTGATTTTATTATTATTACATTATTTTTGTGTTCGAAATTTTTAATCATAACCTATAGATTTAACGCAATTTTCCGTGTAAAAAATTGTAACAAGGAATAAAGACTGCATTTCCCGTGTCGGCAACATTGGCAAAGCTCACGTGTAGTAAGAGCGCATTGCCGCATTGTGGGGCGCGGGACGGCAGTCCATTGCGGCCGCCTAGCGCGACAGTCATGACTCGCGCTACACCTTATTTTCTAGTCACGCTATTCATCGTGCTCGCCGGTGAGTCTACATTTTTAGAATGACATTTGTTTTTTTCCCTAACACTATAATTTCAAGAGGATTAGGCTGTATGGCAAGATTCGTTAGCTTTCACTTTGTTTTTTTTTCGTCATTGTTTAGTAAGTTTGAAAGTTAAGAACGGTTACTAAACTTCCTAAAACTAGTGTTAACTTTATGAAATATTTTTTTAAATAGATTCCACGATCACCATTTTCTTTTATCATCTATATTTTTTTTTGTTGTTTGTTTATTGTTTAAAAATTTGATAGTAAATAAATACTTGTTCTTATATGAACTATAAAAAACATGTCATTATATTATATGTATTATAGAGGAAGAAATGTAATGAAATGAGATGATGTTGAACATTTTCTATTGTTTGTCGAATAATTACTGAAGCGTAAAAAATGAAAACTTTTTAAATAAATTACATAAAAAATGTCTACTAAAAGTATAAAGTTTGTGGATATCTTGATAGCATTCTTGATAGAATTTAGTTCATTCAAACTATAACTATATTCTACCCCCTTGAGGGTTAAAATTTGGAAAATTATTCCTTAGTAAATGTCTACGTTTATTTTAAATTTTTATCCCTAAGGGTTTGGACTATACGTTAATCTAATATATGAAATTTCTTGACCGATTTTACCCAAATTTATATGCGTATTCAGTAGGTCTGAGAATATGCCAACATCTATTTTCCAAGTGCGGGCGGTACGAAGTTCGCCGGGGCAGCTAGTATATTAATAAATTACCGTGTCGGTTCGAAACCTCTGTGTAGAATAGACCACCTGTATTCCTACCAGGCAGGTCGTAAGAGGCGCGCACAGGTTAATAAAGTCATAGTCACTGGTGGTAGAGTATTGTGCAGCAACTCGCCCGGGTAGAGATTCACCATCTTACCTACTAATATTATTTCTACCCCATAATGACACTGTCGTGTTCCAATCTGGCCACGGTTATCTCCTATCATCAGGAGAGCCGTGTGCTTGTTCACTTTCTTATCCAAATAAAATATAAAAATCACTTTTACCTTGTTTATTTACTGCAAGGTTGATGAAACGATGAGGACGAGGATGAAACTTGGTTTATTGTACTTTCACAATCACAATGACCCAAGTTTCAAACTAGACGAAAGTGTTGAAAAACTTTTATAAAATAAAATAAGTAGGTACTGCCCGGATGTTTAAGGTTCCGGATCTATAAGATTGATATTCTTATAAGCTCGAACACGAGTTTATCACTACTTTGAAAATATATCTCTAAACCAGCACAAGACAGTGAATAATGGGTTCTGATAATAACGGATCTTGGATGGACTACAGAAATATGGTTCAAACTTTCAGTAAACCCTTCCTATTAGAATGTCAGTGCTCGACATTGTTATTTTAAGATAAGGTGAAGCTACAGTACTTTATATATACGAAAATTATGAGCCGAATGTTTTCTTATTATATATTAGACACTGTAGTAATTCCGTTGCTCGTTCAGTAAGCTTATTTTAAAATAGCTATACCCGTAATTTCGTCCGCGCTTAAAATTTATAGTATAAAATTAGTTTAAGTTATTCTCTATCATCTCGTCAAAATCGGTCCAGCCGTTCCAGAGATTAGTCGGAGCAATCAGTCAGATATAGTGCATATATACAAAATACATTCAGTAAAAAGCGATTATTTTTAAACTCTACTATAAATCTGCCACTGAAATCGAGAGCAAAGACGCAGAACTAGATAATATTTAAATAAAGGCACATTATTTTATTAACCTTGAAAACATTACACTCATATTTGAAGTCATGTAAAGAATCCTATCGCTGTGGTCGCGCGTAGTCGGTAATTGATTTTGATGCACGAGGTTCCGGGTTTGATTCCCAGGCAGGGCAACTTGTTCTATGAGTTTAATATCACGTTTCTGAGATGACATTTGTGGTCGATACGGCGTTTTACTTGCCACCAGTAACTTCATAGGACCTAACATTGCCGGCTAATCATGGGTGCATAAGTATGTACCTCTGCCTGCCCCTTCAGGTATGGCCTGACGATATATAGGGATAGGTGGTAGAGTCCTGCAACGACTCTCCCGGACATTCAGGCACCACTGCCTTGCCTATTGTCATGTTGTCGGAGGGTAGGGTAGCCGGTAAACGTTACATGAGCAGGAGGCTGCACATCTAGCCTCAGGTTGGCAACGCACCATTACCACCTTTGGTGTCTATAGGCGACAGCACTTCTTACCATCAGGAAATCCGTCTGCTTGTTTGCCTTCCATTAAAATAAAACAAAATAAAAAATAAATATATTTATTTATTGTGTTTGAAGTATAAATAAAAGAAATTGTAAATATAGTCCCGTAATACTTTAGTAAGATGGCGACCGAAACCAACCTTTTTGCACAAATTACGGTACTTAGCCCCTTTTTAAATCTACCTAATGCGTTTTCACCCAGTAAGTGGTTAACTCGGCGTATTTTAGATGTTTTTTGCACATTTGTAGGTTTTTAAAGTTCAATTCAACCAACTAGCAAAAAAAAGAGTTTCTCAATTCGGTGATTTTTATTGATAACTTTTACTAAACTTTCGATTGTCCTTTTTTTTGTTTGAAAATTATTACTTTCTAGAGTACCATGCTCAAGGGATAAAGACGAAACTCTGTAACTAAAACATCGCTGTCTGTCTGTCTATCACTAGGCTATATCTCATAGATAGAAGATTGAAATTTTCACATAATAGGATGATTTTTCTATTGCCATTATAACAACAAAAAAATAGTAAACAGAATAAAATCTATATTTAAAGGGAAGCTCCTGTATAACATATATAATAAATAATATATGTTTTTACCAATAAAGTCATAGAATCCTTCGTTTGCGACTCCGACTCGCACTTGACAGGTTTTGTTGTTATTTTTGTCATATGTCTTTTAATGGGACAACAATTACATTGAGGTATTACTAGAGTAATAATTACATAAAATCGCACTAGTAACACCATATAGATCAAAAGAACGACAGGACAATATTTTATTAATTTTGTGTTTTTTTTTATCTTTCTTTCTCCGGATTAGAATGATAAATATTAAAACGTTTTAAAAATAAATATTAAATCATTTTTTAAATTAAAATATCAAATAAATATTGGCACGACCACACACCTGAAACGGTAGGCAGAGGTACTTATGCACGTGGGTGCAAATATATCTCTGCCTGCCTGTATTAACGTGGGTTTAGCCGGTGATATTTGGTCCCATTATGCAATAAGTGACAAGTTCGTCACCATATCAGGCAAAAAATCCTAGGTTTCCTAACGATTTTTCCTACACCGTAAGAGCACTCAGAAAATATACTTAAGTTAGAAAACTCATTGGTACGCGGCGGGGTTCGAACCTCGACTACCGAAACGGAAGTTCAAAGCGCGTACCACAAGGCCACCAAGGTTCTATCTGCTATTTTTGAAATACATAATAATGAGAAAGAGCATGCTCCGATGGTTCAGTCATGTAGAAAGAATGTAAGATGAAACAGATATACAGTGCGAATGTGGATGGATGTAGGTACCCGGAGAGACCTAGGTTGACATTCCACGACCAAATAGCTCGTGTATTATGCGAAGGTGGTGTTAAGAGTCTCCGAATACGGCGTATTTCAATGAAGAGATTAATGAATGCGGAGGAAGCTAGGCAAGTATGTAGAGATCATGTCACACTTGAAATTTTATACTCTCTGCCTACCCTGCAAGGGAGCTAGCGTGAAGATATGTTTGTACGTTGTAAAATATAAATGCCGCAAGCTTTATTCAAATTATAAACCCTTTTCAGCCCTTGCCCTTGTTTTAAAGTAATTAATCGTAAACCTTTGTAGTACCTACACGTTTGTTCCCGTCCATTGTTTGCAGAGTCCTTCCTCAACACACAAATAAATCTTTGTCGATTTCAGATATAGTACGTTCGTGTTAAGAATGCAGTATTCCAACGTTATCGGCTGGCTCATTAACTAATCACTAATAATATTAAAGTCAAATTCATATTGAGAAGTTTAAATCGATATTTCAAACATAATGATGGTTCCCTAAAAATATTAATGATCCTAATAACACTGCTTAAACCAATCAAATCACTCCTAATTGTAAAGTCAAGTTCATATTGAGAGGTATAAATCATTATTTTAAACACAATGGTGGTGTCCTAAAAATATTAATGATCGTAATGAGTCTCCGAGTTATTGTATTTTTTTTTTGTTTCAGAAGTTTTAATTTTTTTTATATTTAGTTAAAGCTACATTATATCAAAAATGCAAAGTTTAGAAATATTATGTGATTTAAACATTTATGTAACTGGATTAAACCCCAAACTTATATTAACTTCCCGATCATGTAAGTACATAATATAAGTACCAATCTCTTATTATTATAAGATGTACAGGTACACATATAATAAAACTGTAGAAGACTGTTTTTTTTTAAATTGATCCGATAATTTTGAAAAATATTAAAAAAAAAATTCACGTGACTAAAAGTTGCAGCAAAAACTCATTTCTCGCATTTTAAAAATTTTGTCTGCCTGTCTGTATCCCAGCCGTGATTCACGTTGTAACTACTGAATCGATCGTGATGCAATTTGGCTAGCAGATAGCCTGTATTCCGAGGTAGATTTTAAACTACTTTTTATCCCGTTTACCTAAGGGAGTTTCGTGGGAGAGGGGATAAGGCAAATTCTAAATTTGTATGAAATTCATGAACGCGCAATCCGACTTCATATTTTATGGTTTTTCAAATATAACATATCGATGGTATGGAAGTGGTATGTCCACAGATGTGATATGTCCAACAAAATAACTTTTACAGAACAGTGATTTTAAAGTTTGGATATCTATCTTAGTAATTCCTTTCTCAGTAAACTTACCACACTTGGTACATTAGTAGATCTTTATCATGACAACATACGCTTACCACACTTGTACACAATAAAATTCAAGTTACAATAGCAAACTCTGTGTACTTATCGCAGTTTCAAAAAAAATGTACTTACCACATTTGTGTTCTATACCATCGATATAATATGCCAAATAAAACCACAGACCACATACCCCAAGTGTTTTTTTTTTCGTAAATATTGTAGTTCAGGAAATTACAGCCATAACAACTCTCACTATAAATGGTACGAATGAAAATCATAATTTGAAACCCGAAATGTACAGGGATCTTTGAAAGTATAGATCTCTTCATCATCGTCATCAGATCATCTTAGACTGTTCCAAGACTGGTGACCTAAGTTCCTTGGCTACTTTTTATCCGTTTAATAAGGGGGCTAAATTTTAAACTTGACTATATTGGTTGGCTCTGAGTCTGAGAAAACCAAGACTCTATTTATTGTTTTAATATTATGTTAAACATAGTTTACATTCTGTTTTGACTATTTTTTGGCTATACTAACCTTTGCACGTGATTTTGTAAGCGACATGACATGGGTTATAGAAAGCAATTGCTACGAGATTATAGCCTACGAGACGGAGTCACAGGCAACAGCTAATATATAACAAGGTTTTAGTTGGAAGCATTGTTGTAACAAAAAGTGTAATAAGACAATTCCCCGGAGTTTCTTTAGGCGGATCTTAGAGAATGCTGCGTTCCGATACGGTGGTAAATTTTAGAATTGTACGCTTCACAAACACCGCCTGTCTGGTCTATGTAAAATAAATTATTTTATATTATATTCCATATAATACTAAAGTCAATGAACCCTTTGTAGATAGCCAGTCCCATGAGTCTCGTAAATTACGAGAACCCTTTATTTTAAACTAGCGACCCACCTCGGCTTTGCACGGCTATACAATATACACAAAAACCTTCCTTTTGAATCACTTTATCTATTTAAGAAAACCACATCAAAATCCATTGAGTAGTTTTGAAGATTTTTTTATGGGATAAGACAGCGAACAGGCACACGGGTCTCCTGATGGTAAGAGACAACCGTGGGCTATAGACACCATAGATGTTGTAGGTGCGCCGCTTCCCTGTGGTCGGGCTGTTAGATCTTATGTGCAAGTTTACTGGCCGGACCGGAACACGACGATGTTATTATAGCGGCAGGAATAAGTAAGGCGGTGGATCCCTACCCGGGTGAGTTGCTGCACAGCATTCTACCACCAATAGCCATTTAACCTATGCTCACCTCTTGCTAGCTGCTTGGTAGGAAGGCAGATGGTCTATTCGACACGGACGATCCAGACCAAGCATACATAGACACATAGGGAAAGAGAAAACGACTTTGTTTTATACTATATAGTGATACTACTAAAGTCAATGAACTCTTCGTAAATAGTCAGTCCCATGAGTCTCGTAAATTACGAGAACCCTTTATTTTAGATTGATACTATACAAATAAAGTCTTGTCCATAGTTGTGTTTTAAGGTTTACCGATACGTGCATATTTACCGGATACCTTATACTCAAGGCTGAAGTAAAAAAAATCGGCCAAGTGCGAGTCTGACGCTCGCACGAGGAGCTCCGTACCATTATCTGAAAACGGCAAACGTTTGTTGTCTGGAAGCGCCCTTAAATATTTACTCGTATATATCGTTATAACGGAAACAAGATACATAGTTACAAGTACCGTGAAAATTTCAACTAGAAAATTACAGTCAGATGATATACATACAGACAGACAGCGGAGTCTTAGTGATAGGGTTTCGTTTTCACCCGTTATGTAAAGAACTCTAAAAGGAAGCCTACGATGCTAAATGCGTATTAACTCGAATATCACGGGGACTGTGTTTTGTTGATTGTATGGTGAAAAAAATATAAACTTCAAAGTACATTTTGTTTCACTCATAGTAATGGATATTATCGTGTTAGTCCGGGTCCCCTGTGTAGAATATACCAACTGCCTTCCTATCAGGTAGCTCGTGAAAAGCGAGCATTAGTTAACTGGGTCACTACCAATATGACCAATGGTGGTAGAGTGCTGTGCAGAAACTCCACCGCCTTACCCTATACATGCCGCCATAATGACATTGTCGTGTTTCGGTTCGTAGGGTAGGGTAGACTTGCTCATAAGGTCTTACAGCCTAACCACAAAGCATCGGCGCACCTACAAAATCTATGATCTCAATAGGTCATGACAGTTATCTCTTATTATCAAGAGACCCGTGTACCTTTTCGCTGTCGTATTCCATAAAAAAACCTGAACGAATGTATTGGAATTAGATCAAATATACAGGAGAGGTTTTTCACCCTCTTGGTACGGAATTCTAAAAAGTGTTCTCGTGATTTTTTTATCATCACTGACACTTTTGATTCCATTTCCTCTGTTATTTCAGTGGATTGAAGTTAACTAAATCCAAATGAAATTCCTCCGGAACGTTTAATTATTCACGAAGTATCCAATTCTGTAAAAATATTCCAACTGCTAATTCTCATGGAACTTCCACTAACATATTTATTCACTATTCGTGCCCGCGACTTCGTCCACGTTTTTATTAATTTCATTTTATACATTTCTAAAATCAAAGTAGCCTATGTTACTCCTTATTACATCGGCTGTCAGCAAGTGAAAGCCTCGTGGAAATCAGTCCGGCCGTTCCAGAGATTAGCCAGAACAGACAGATAGACAGACAGAAAGATGGACGAAAATTGTGAAAAAAAATATTTTGCTATATATTTCTGTATTATATATACATATGTATTTAGTTAAAAGCATTTATTATAACGGTACCCTATTACAAACATTTCGCTAATAGTCTGTCTATCACCATGCTGTATCACATTAACCACTGTAACTAAACAGTTGAAATTTTCACAAATGTATTTCTGTTGCCGCAATAACAACAAATAGCAAAAAACAGAGTAAAGTACAACAAGCTTTAGTTTTTTCTAAGTTGTTTCTCGACAACCAATAGATGTCGCTGTGCATATTAAAATCGCGATACATTGAATAGATTAAATATTTATAATTTTGTTATATTTATATAAATAGATTTGCGCAAACCATTTACTAATTATATAATTCTATAAATAAAAAAAAAACTTGAGAGGTATCAAGGGACACCAGGATGGAACGAAGTTTACGATTTTCAAAAAAAAATTAATCGTCGCGACACCACACTGTTCAATGCAATAGCAAAAACTACTGTGTTTATGTCGTCGCCGGAAAAAGTGACGTGACAACACAGAGCAACAGAATCACCACCTCGCGGCCTCTACTAGAGACGTTGTTGATGTCATTTTCTATACAAATCAAGG
>DVZL01004370.1:0-12998 GCA_018236625.1 Lasaia peninsularis | reverse complement strand
CCATTTCGTTGGTCCAGGTTCGACCCCCCCCATGTACCAATGAGTTTTTCTAACTTAAGTACATTTTCCGAGTGCTTTTAAGGTGAAAGGAAATATCTTGATGAAACCCGGGACTTGTCCCCGACATGGCGACAGACTTGTCACCTGTCACATCATGGGTCCTAATACCTCTGCCTACTTTTCGGGGATATGGGCGTGACGATATGGAAGTTCAGGGAAGGTTTAAAAGTTGAGTAATATGGGAACAATACTAGTACATACAACAATACTATCCGTACTAATATTATAAATGCGAAAGTAACTCTGTCTGTCTGTGTGTTACGCTTTCACGCCTTAACCACTAAACCAATTTTGATGAAATTTAGTATAAAGATAGAACTAAACTTGGAAAAGGACATAGGCTACTTTTTACCCGACTACATAAAAGAGTATTTTTTACGCAATAAGTAAGATTGAAACTTTGAAAGTTATTTTTGATACCTATTAAAATAATTAACGCGGGCAAAGCCGCGGGTGGAAAGCTAGTAATATTATAAAAAAACAACAATTCGCCTCAAATCGTTTGCCTTTAAGAACTGTTGACGAAATGTAAACTATCTGTTAAATATTTTGATGTTCATCACATCGTTCAGAAATCAATTCATTCTAAAAATTGCCTATTCCTGTTTATTACCTACTCCTGCATGCCGCCATAATGACATTTTTATATTCCGGTCTGGAGGCATTAGACAACGACGTACAATATCTAGGTATATCATTAATATGTATCGGTTATGTCTTACCATCAGGAGAGCCGTGAGCTTGTTCGCTATTCTATCCCAAAAAACTATTAAACCAATTTTGTTAAGAGCTTGTGTAATTTGATCAAATTTTAAAGGTAATTAGATTTTAAAAGATAAGAAATAATTTTGCAACGAATTCAGACGATTGAACTAAATAAATTTAATTCGCGAGTAAAAACATGAGCAACAGCTAGTTAAATTATAAAATAATATAATAAGTAGGTATATTTTATTTCAGTAAAATTATGATAGCTCAGCAGTGACACAAGATACCCTAAAATTATGTGGAGGTCAAAGATATATTTTTTATGCATGCTTGTCTTATATATTGCCTAGTTAATTTAATTTATTTTACTACTTAATAATAAAACAAATTTTTCCATCTCCTTAACGAAAGATTATTATGTCCAAAAGTTTTTGCGCTAGTTTTAGTCAATACACGAAATAATTAACGAACGGTTAGATATATAAATTTGTCAAGATCTTGTATAAATTGTTATTTATGGTAGATACCTAATTAAGATTTAAAAAAGATTTCCGCTGATCAATTTTTGTTTGGAATATGTAAGTAAACTCACCGTATGTTATTGGATTATATGCTCGAGCACTATTTTAAATATCAGTAAAGTTAATATAACACTAAAAATGTTTAGTTTAAGTTGTGTCGTGAAAACTAAAGTCGGTTCTTCGCGGTGCACTGCGGTCGAATGCTTGACAATTTTGCGCTATTCTCTATTTCTCGTGCTAATAGCGAGTTGGTGTCGCGTGGGCGCTTCCCGCCAAAACCGGTTGCCTTGGTTACGTGATGCCGTCATCGCAACTAGCTTGTTTACTTGTTTTTTTTTATTAACTTTTTTATTTAGCCTAAGACTTTGTTTCGGTCGGAAGTGGTATTTTAGATTTTATATCAGCTTCGTGCACAGCAACGCATGCTCCAAACCTTTACAGTATGTATGTATAATATCATACCTACATAATATGTTCACCCTAAATAACTTGCGGGATTGGCAGAAAGTATTGAGTGCCAAGTGTCACGATTCACGATTCCTCATAGAGACTCTCTTTATACAAACACGCCTTTTTCGGAGACTCTTGAAACCATCCTATGATATTATATGAGCAAAAGACATATACTTATATGGTACAATTGTGTTCGTCTTTTTTAAAATAAAAAAGTGAAATTTCTAAAATTTTTTTTTTTGAATAATCGATGAAAATCGAGATTTAGTAGGAAGTTTTTGCGATCTAACAAGAACATTTTTATGAAACTCAAATATAAATTTGTGACGTATGTATTATTCTATAAAAAGTAGTTTTTGTTGGTAACAAAAATAATTTATGCTTTCTCTTACGGAACCGTTATCTTTTTAGCAGAGCAGAATATGTAAGTAAAAAATATTTTATTTTTAGATTTAAAAGTGCGCCATCTGTTCTAAAAATATTGAACTTATGCGTTGCGAGATGCGAAGGAATACTAATAATACTAGTAATTAGCCACCACGCTTAGGTGGCGCTTCATTATTTAAAGTTTTGTACAAATGTACAATAACAAAAATCACTGTGCTCGAAAGACAAACTTACACCTATAAAATTTTGTATCGTAAATAAATTTAAATTATTTAATCAAAGTAAAACTGCATAAAACTTCAAGATCTTTTCAAATATTTTTTTATCATATTTCAAAAACTGATGAACCAATCACCATTAACCATTGAACTATAAAGTCGTCTAATAATACAAGAATCATTAAAATCCATTTGAAATCGTCGCTATAATTACAATTAAAATAGTAAAAAAAAAAACATAGGTAGGTACAGAAAATTATTAATAACCTCCTCTATATTTTGAAGTCTGTTCAACATCAGAGTTTGTGTAAACAAAATAACTCTTAGGCTTGACTACAGATAAAATATATTTCATTAAAAAAATATTATTTAAATATCGAGCATCTCTTCAATTCTGATTGAATATGGAACATCGTGGACCGAGGTCCAGTTGACGGTGTTGGACCGGGCCACTATGTCTGACACGACTTCTTCTCGGTACTCTTGCCAGCGTCGTTCTGATACGAACTCTTGGAACAACTTCTTCTTCGTTGGAATCTGAAGAAACGGAATTGTCATGACTATAGTTTTGGTCCGGATCCTCTGTGTAGAATAGACCAACTGCCTACCTACCTACCAGGCAGCTCGTAAGAAGCGAGCATAGGTTAACTGGGTCACTGTCAACATGACCACTGATGGTAGAGTGCTGTACAGCAACTCGCCCGGGTAGGGATCCACCGCCTTACCTATTCCTGTCGCCATAAAGACGTTGTCGTGTTCCGGTCCGGAGGGTAGGGTAGCCGGTAGACTTACACATACTTATTATGCATTTTTTATGGGATACGGAAGCGAACAAGACGGTAAGAGATAACCGTGGCTTATAGACACCATAGATGTTGTAGGTGCGTCGCTGTCCTGTGGCCGGGGTGTTGGGTGTGCAAGTCTACCATACACTCCGGAGCGGATCACGACATTATCATTATGGCGTTAGTAATAGGTAAGGCGGGCGAGTTGTTGCACAGACAAAGTCTAACAGCTCTTACCATCAGGAGACCCGAGTGCCTGTTCGCTGTCTTATCCCATAAAAAAATATTACTGTCATTTTAAAGAGGGATTGGTCTGACTAACGAATTAAAATACAAGAGTGATACCAAAGATGATAAGTAAACTCTGTGTCGCCTCTGTAGTAAGTGGAGCGACTAGGATACATAACCTTGTTTCTATAATTTTCTTTAATTTATCTGAAACATAACGTTGTCTGATATTGGATTGGGCCCGTTATGGCGACGGACTTGCCACCTGTCACATCATGGGACCTAATATCATCGGCTAATCATGGGTGCACATGAACCTCTGCCTACCCTTTCGGGGATATAGGCATGGCCTAATATGATGACGGTGTTAGTGATAGTTAAATCCAACTAATGCCAAAAAACGCAGAGTGAATAAAAGCTCGTACTATGGCTTATAATATAACTAGCATTCCGCCCGCGACTTCGTCCGCGTGAATTATTTTAATAACACAGCCAACTCTCAAAGGGCAGACATTTTTTCGACTTATAATACTTATTTCGTAAAAACATACATACGAACATGTAGTCGGTTAAAAAGTAGCCTATGTCCTTCCTTAAGATCGATTCTATCTCTGTACTAAATTTCATCAAAATCGGTTCAGTGGTTTAGGCGTGAAAGCGTAACAGACAGACAGAGTTATTTTCGCATAAATTATAATATTACTACGGATAGTATTATGGTTAAGCAAAAATCCTCAATTTGATCCTTGATCTTGTATGCCATGCTTCAGATCACACAGCACTCAAAATTGTCGTGTTCTAGTCGAGAGAGTAGGGAAGCAAATTAATTTAAAAAACGCAATTAACTCAACTTTTTCTCAGTCAGAAGTTCCAGCAAATAACCATTTAATAACATTCGTAGTATGAAGAGGTCAGATTATTTTTTACCTGTTTATAATATGTACGAGTATTAAAAATCTGCCTAAATGGATATTGTATAGATTACCTTTTTCTCCAAATAATACTGAATTCGAGTCCAAATATTGGCGGTGTTTCTTTGCAGCAGCCATATCTTCGGGAGCAGCATGCAGCTCACCGGCGTGAGGGCAATGATTCTTCGGTCCCGCATGTTCTCCCCGAACCCGAAACTCGAGCCCGGATTAAATCGACACACCTGAGGATAGGCGATGATTAAAGGAAATCTACGCAAAAAAAAGTACCTTCATGTCTATTATTCCCGAAGTGGTAGGCAGAGGTGTGCTAGTATATCGACGAGTCGTAAGTCCAGTAGATATACTAGAACACACACCATTAGATTAGTACGTAAAACTCTTTTTAAGATCAAAATAGATCCAACAAACAAACAAACAACAAAACCGGCCAATAACGAGTCGGATTCGCACACGTAGGGTTGCCTACAATAATCTGTTAAAAAAGGCAATAAAATCACGTTTGGTGTGGCCCCTTTAAATATTTACTGTTTTAAGTGTCCGTTGTTATAGCGGTATGATGTATCACGGTTCTTGAGATACTGTCTGGTGACAAACAGATAGTCAGCGGAGTTTTATTAATAGGCTTTTATAATGACCCGCCCCGGCTGTGAACGGGTATACTATACATGTTATATACATAAAAATCTTCCTCTTGAATCACTCTATTTGTTAAAACAACACATCCAAATCTGTTGCTTAGTTTTAATTTTTTAAGCATACATAGTGACAGACAAAAAAGTGACTTTGTTTTATAATATGTAACGAAGACACCATACATGTTGTAGGTGCGTCGCTGCCCGGTGGGCGGGCTGTTAGACCTTATGAGTAAAATCTACCAGCTACCCTACACTCCGGACCGGAACCCAACAATGTCATTATAGAGGCAGGAATAAATAAGGCGGTGGATCCCTACCCGGGCGAATCGCTGCACAGCATTCTACCACTAGTAAAATCCTTAAGTACCTACTTAGTAAGTACCCTTGAGTACGGAAGCCGAAAAATGTAAAGAATTATACCTGCATGAAGTAAGTTTGAAGATTCTTCGGCTTCGGTTTCAATCCCATTTCTTCGTTAGTGATACTAAACCTGAGAACATGATCATATTTTATAAACATCTGCACCTATAATTGAAATAGAAGCGTTTATTGGTAACTAGCGACCCGCCCCGACTTCGCACGGGTATACTATACATGTTGTATACTTACATATAAACCTTCCCCTTGAATCACTCCATCTATTCAAAAAGACGCATCAAAATCCGTTACTTAGTTTTAAAGATTTAAGCATACATAGAGACAGACAGAGAAAGTAACTTTATTTTATAATATGTAGTGATGTTTCATTTTTTTTGAATTGATGAATTGAATGTTTGATGATGATGAAGATTTTTTTATATTATACTCCAATAAACCTGATCCATAGTAAACGGTTAGATGTCACTTTTAAAGACAAACTATAACTAACGTTAGGTATTCCGTATAGTAGAAGTAATGTTAAATACATCGTATTGATTCTAATTTCTCATGGAATTCGCTCAAGATAAATAGCTTTAAAATATGGGGAGAAGTCGCGAGAGTAAGTAAGTAGTAAGAGTAGAGTAGTAACTTTTAATTTTATTCAGATGTTTTAATGTACCGCGTCCAAACACTAAAACGGAAAACAATTTTTAAGACTACTGACCTCTCTCTGTCTATTGGTGAAAGTTAACATTTACACAGATTTTGTCATGGTATGGTGTGGTATGGTATGGTATGGTATGGTATGGTATGGTATGGTATGGTATGGTTATGGTATGTATATCTGTTGCTGCCATAACGACAAATAGTAAAAAACGATAAAAATCACGTTCGTTGTACGAGAGCGCACTGAACCCTTCGAGCGCAAGTCCGACTCGCTCTTGACCGGCTTATTACTTAAACTCTTCTAAATCAATATATCACAAAACAAAGTCACTTTTCCTGTCCGTCCCTTTGTATGCTTAAATCTTTAAAACTACGCAACGGATTTTGATGCGGTTTTCATTAAAAGATAGAGTGATTAAAGAGGAGGGTTTTTATGTATATAACATGTATAGTATACCTACATGTGCGAAGCCGTTGCGAGTTAGTAATTTATAAAATTTAAATTGCAAGCCTTCGAAACCAGTTTGTTTGTATTAAGATAGTAATTAATGTGGAGAAAGCTACGCAAATATGTACGGGCACTTGGTTTGATGCTCACCCCGCAAAGGATGTGGCGAGAAGATATATATGAAAATTGTGACAAACCTGAGTGAATCTTTGTGAGTTTGCTCAAAAGATTCCCGCAAGAAATGTCTGGTTGTAGACGATTTAGATTCAGCGCTTTCTTGACTCTCCCTCACGTCTCTAGCTTCATTAGAAGCGATATGAACGCTTCCGCGTTTCGATTCCTCAGAGCGTCTCTCCCGTTTTAAAGCACTCTTTTGAATGCTTCCTTTCGATGTTTCTTTTGTCGTATCATCCTCTTTAGCATCTAGTTCTGTTTCATCCGCACTTCCCATATTTATTTTTTTATAAGCGCCGAAATATTTTTTATCCAAATCTTGTTCGCTCTCTTCAGTGGGTACCTTAGATGCAAGTACCGTAAAATTATTAATATCGATCCCGAAGATGTTAGCAGAAGCATATACTTATGCAACCAAGATTAGCCGACGATATTAGGTCCCATGACGTAACAGGTGGCAAGTTCGTCGCCATATCGGGCAAGAATCCAATCCCAGGCAACATAATGATTTTCTTATAAACTGAAAGAACTCATAAGAACCGATTTCCCTACTCGGGAATCGAATTAGGAACCTTCTAAAATAAAACAAATAAAAATATTTATAACTGAATAATAACTACATTTTAAGCTCTCCAACCTATAAAAGAAGTACCTTATCGCCTATTATTCCCGAAGTGGTAGGTAGAGGTGTGCTGGGATATCCACGACTTGTAAGTCTAGTAAATATACACCTACGATTAGCCAAGTTACTAGGATCCATGATTTTATAGGTGGCAAGCCTATCGCCACTTCGGCACATTGCAATTCCGGGCAATGTAATCCTTACTCAGAATAATCTGAAAAACTTTTAAGAACAGTTGCCCGACCTGGGAATTAAACGGTCTTAACACGTAGGCAGTTATAATATTTCACCACAGTTTAATTCCAAATACCAGTCAAATGGCACTTACGTAGGGGTCATACAGAGTGTAGTATTTTTTACCCAGATGGGTAGAGACGATAACTTGTAGCGACTCGATCATCTGGCAGCGCCCAGATAACACGAAATAAACAAAATTAGGCACACCGACTCCATCCCCTAGCATTGTTTCATTAACTTCATAAGTTTTCATCTTTGCTACTATACAGCCTTCACGACGAGCAACCTGTCAAAGATTGATTTCTTAGTTCTCTGGCTTCATGCGACGTGCAAAAACCTTAAATTTCAAATAACATTTTTTTTAATAGGATAAGACAGCGAACAGGCACACGGGTCTCCTGATGGTAAGAGACAACTATGGCCTATAGACACCAGCGGGGCTAATTATTCTCGTGACGTCATAGTAGTTGTTGGCTGGAGTAAGACAATACGAAACATGCCATTTGACAGTGAATATACGAAAATTCGGGCTCGGAGTTCGAAGAATATTAAAAAAGGCAAAGGTGCCTACCCTTTGGGAGATTTTATATATATATATATATTAATATGTACCTACGAATAGACGTTAATATTGTCCCTAGATGGGACAGCAACTTCGTCACCCTATCGGGCACAAATCCCGGGTTTCCTCATGATTTTTCCATTACAAGAAAAAAATCACTTAAGTTAGAAAAAAATATTTGAAAAAAAATTGTAGCGACGATAAGCGATTTTTTTTATTTAAACGTAAGTCTAAAATTTTCAACTTTCTAGCTTGATAGCTAGGAAGTGTGATCAGTTCGTGAGACACAGCCTGATGACAGACATACAGACAGACGGATAGTGGAGTCTCAGCAAAAAGGTACGAAACCCTAATAAATAGCTTTTAACAACAAGGAAACCATTACCTTTGACACTCAGTACATTATCAGTAGAAATTAGTTATTCGAGTCGTCTCTTGATATCTATAGTCTATATTCAGAATTCCGTCTCGAATAACTTCAAAACATGTTTGTGTGAAGCCTCTGATAGTTAGAAATTGAGCTTTGTAATAGTAACTTGATACGAGTTGTTTTTGTACGAATATTTTGCGGTATATTTTACAATATTAGCTAAACATCTTAAGATAGATTATGTTTTAAACATTAAGGTGTGGATTTTGTTAATGAATAAATAAATAAATAATACTTATAAATAAATTAAAAGCAAAAAAAACTTTTTAGAACTTTTATTATTTTTCGAGTTGCTCTCAAAGAGCCCTTTCATTTGATGCCCATATTGTAGAAGTGCTTTAAAAATAACTAATCCGCCATCTTGTTTGGTCCGCCATATTGGATTTAGAATGACGTCACGTACCTTATCGTGCATTGTCATCCAAACTAAACTTGTATACAAAATTTCAGCTCAATCGGATAAGGATATCTACTTCGAAATTGAATTCTAAGATTCCACCCGAACATACATACAATGCAAGTTAAATAAAATCTTTTAAAAAGAGACTTCCATACAGTAAACGAGATTTTTTTGCCGTAATCTGTAATCTGAAACCCTATGTCAGTGCGTCTTACTCGTGATGGGCCAATTTTTTATATGCCATTTAGTCATGGAATAGAAAATATTTTACTTCACACTTTCTTTCCGTGTGCGAATTTACCCGCGTAACTAAGGTAACTATCAAGAAGCTGAATTTTTTCCGAGTTACTATGCTTTTTGCATAAAAACATAATATGCTTTTCTAATGTAGTTGATTAAAAAGTAGCCTACGTTCTTCCTGAAAGTCAACTCTATCTTTTTCAGTCAGTGGTTTAGGCGTGGAAGCGTAACAAACAGACAGACAGACAGATTCACTTTCGCATTTATAATACTACTAGCTACTCCTGCTGCTTCGTCCGTGTTTTTATTTAATAATTGTTTTATTTTGTGCATTTTTAAAATAAAACTCTAAATAAAAATGGCCTAAATAGTTTCTTATTATATTAGCTCTCACCCAGAGAAAATGCCGTTAAAAATCGGTACAGACGTTTCGGAGAGTACAAACAGACAGACGGACAGATACTGTTTTGGTATATGTACCTTGTTAATATACATATGTCATTAGTAAAAAGCGGTTATTTTAATATTACATACAGACAGTCCAACTTTATTTATTTGTATATAGATAAAGTAGGAGTGAAACCTCGAAAGCAGTTCTTACGACGCATCTATATGATTCTAAAATATCCACTACCGCATCACAAAGGAATGATTTTATGAATTTTCTTCTCTTATTCTAAAATTTGAACGCAATAAAAATAAATAAACATCTTCATACCCATAATCCGTCAAGGATTGGCAGAGGTATAATAGAAAGTTGTGTAAGTTGTACTAACTATTACTCAAGAACGGCTGAACCGATTTCTCATTTCAATTTTTTTACTTTTTTTTTATATTCTTTTTTTTACATTTGAAATGTTGCCAAATTTTAGTGTTTTGATTAGTTCCAATAAATATTTCTATTTCTATTGATTTGGCTAAAATATTGTAGAGTATTAGCTTCGAACCAGAAGACGGACATAAGATATTTGAATCATCTCGCTTCGTTCTGTTTTAATGAAATTTTGTGAGCATATCGGGTTAGTCCGAGAATCAACATTTTTCATACCCCTAAGTACGAGTAGTACGAAATTCGCCGCGACAGCTAGTTAGAAACAATTAAATGTTCTACTTTATATGTGTGCATTGGTGTACATTAAATTATTCATTAATTTATTAATTAATTCATTCATTCCATCATTATGAAACAAGAAATTTTGTACGTTATCACATCGGAAGCCATTGAAGCTTAACCAGATAACACATGAAATTAAACAACTGAATTAAAAACGCGTACGTTTATAAGTCTACAAACATTGCGTAGTCTTATTTATTTAACCTTAATAACATACATATGTTCAGGCTAGATTCCTTGCGATGTAGGCAGAGAGTGACAAGAGCCGAGTGAATTGATTCCATTTATAGATAATAGTGATAGCCAGACAGAGAAATTTTCACACATTATGCATTTCTGTTTCCGTTGTGACAAGAAATAATAAAAACAGATTAAAATAAATAAATAAAGGATGCTCCCATACAACAAAAGTGATAATTGGAACGAAGTTCCTTATCAAAGAAAAGGGGGCTAGACGGAAAAAATTCTCACGAAAAAAGTTAACTCGACACTTTTTGCTATAGTAATCCGGCGAAGACATACACACATACGATTACATAATATTGCAAAAAGTGTCGTGTTATTATCGATTAATTAGTGAAGGAGTTGTAATAAAAAAAAATCGTAAGCTATATTCCATCCGGGTGTCCCTTGACATCTCTCAATTTTTTTGCCGTAGCCCTTCGTGTGCGAGTCCGAAACACATTTGACGGATATTCTATATTTCTAACACTTTGTAGAAGTTTCTCACGGAATGAAAAGTAAACTAGGTTTGTTAGTTCCTCGCGGACAAAGCCGCAGGCAAAAATTACCATGTAATATTTTTTCCGTTCCGCACCAGCGACTTGTGTAATAATTGTAAAGTCGCTGTGCTGTAATTTGTATGATGTTGGTATTCCTTACATAACGTTCCATGTTACTGATCAAGGTCGACCATCGCGGGAAATTAACTGACAATAGAATGTTATTATTTTGAAGTGAAATGAAGATTACTTATTTTCCGAATACATATTTCATATTATGTTTAAAAGTTGTGACAAAACAAAAATTCTTCATTATGCCAAAATGTGGCGTGCAAATAGTTTTACACATAATTTATATTTATTTATTAATGTTAAAACTATATATTATATACTAAATATCTTATTTTTTATAAGCATTAATTTACACCCGATTTATTTTAACCATGTCTATCTCTTCTGAATTTAAATTCTGAATCTGTTGATAATGCCACAAAAGATCTTGCTTACTTTGTGTCTATGAAAATATAATTCTAAATGAGGGTTGCTTACTGAAAGTTTTTCCACGCCGTTTCGTAATTTTCGGGATAACTTATTAAGTCTGGAATACCAATAGTTGTAGCGGTGAGGAAAAATGCGGTATTGAAACTAGTTTAGACAAGCTGCAAAACCAACTGTACTAGTAGATCAATTCAGAAATCTAAATTACAAGATTATTTTATAGGAAGATGATTGGGTCGTTGCATCCATATGCTGAAGGTCATGCTTAATATTTACATAAAAAAAACAATAATTTCAAAATACGCGCGGTTTTGTAAAAGTTAAAAACCTTTCATAAACTTCTATTCCATTATAACAAATATGGCTGCCAACCGTTGAAAATAAAACTCCTTTGGCGCGATTATAAACGTCAATTAAATGTCAAACAAAAGATTCTTTTTACACGGTCCGTTTCCCATAAAATTACATTGTATAAAGTATGAAGTAAGTACATAGTTTTATTGTAGTACTATCTCGACGGTCATCACTGAGTTAGGAGTGACCTCGTGGTGCAATAATATTAGATCATTGGTGTTTTGGTGTTAGATTTTACATGATTTTTTTCTCGTAGCCGTGTCCGCGATTTTATTCAATTATTTTATTTTATACACTTTTTTATGGGATAAGACAGAGAACAGGCACACGGGTCTCCTGATGGTTAGAGACAACCGCGGCTTATAGACATCATAGATGTTGTAGGTGCGTCGCTGCCCTGTGGTCGGACTGTTAGACCTTATGCACAAGTCGGCTACCTTTTCCTTTAGAACAGATCACGACAATGACATTATGGCGGCAGGAATCGGTAAAACTGTGGATCCCTACCCGGGCGAGTTGCTGCACAGCACTCTACCACCATTGGTCATGTTAGTAGTGACCCAGTGAACCTATTCTCGCCTCTTAAGAGCTGCCTGGTAGAGAGGCAGTTCGTCTATTCTACACGGAGGACCCGGAGCAATACGGAGAAAAAAAAAGTAGCCTAAGCCGTTCTTTATTATATCAGCTGTCTGCCAGTAAAACTCCCGTCAAAATCGATTCAGCCGTTTCAGAGATTAAAGGGTACAAATAGATAGACAGACAAGTCAAATCTCCTAGATTAGGTAGCCGACCCCGATAGGGCTAAGATGAAAGTCTTTCATAGTTTCATAGAAGTCATCGTTTTTACACACAGCGACTGCTCTCTGAATTCTTTAATCCAAAAGCGAATCTAGGTCTAACTAGATTAAATCAAAATTGAATAAACCTGGATTCAGATTCACTCGTAAAAATGTAGACATTTAACTCATTTTACTGATATTAAAGTCTTCTTCATAGACGATGTATTTTTTTGCCGCTTTGAATACTACTACTATACTATACTACTACTGAATAAAAAGAGAGTAAAATAAATATAGAAAGGGTGGTACCATACATTTTATTTATTTATTTAATACAATAAAGTATTAAATAAATAAAGAAATAAATAAATAAACTTAATTTTTTGCCGTTTTTATAGATAACTTGCTGTCCGCCCGCGGCTTCGCCTGCGTGAATTATTTTAATAATACAGACAACTATCAAAG